>WUQG02401866.1:0-17446 GCA_011317285.2 Androctonus mauritanicus | reverse complement strand
AAATCGGATCCCCTTTTTCCCCCCTTTGTTTTGACCCGATTGTGGTCAAATTTTCAGGGGACCTCAAGTAAACAAAGGAACACCTATATTCCAAATTTCATCGATATCAGTTAAACGATGCGACCTGTAGAGGTGTCTGCATAAGAGGAGAAGGAGAAGAAGAAGAAGAAGAATGACGCTTTTTTTCTCGCTATTTACAATTTTTAAACCACTCTAATTCTATTATTAATTGGATATGAAATTTCAAATTTATAAATCTATGCCCTATTGAATACTGTTCTCAAATGTAATTATCAGATTAATAATATGTAAATTAGGACCAAAGTTACAGCGAGTTGAAATTTGGTTATAATGACTCCGGTAATAGTTAGTCAGTGACTACTGTACTTGGCTTAGAGTCACTGCTGTGCCTCTTGATTGATATTTAGATGCAAAATATTCTCTCATGTACAGGGTAGCTTACTAACCTGATTTTCAATAATAATGGAAATAGCATACCTTCAATTTAGTAATCACAACATTTTCTGGGGAAGCTGTATGCTGAATCCAAAAATCAAATGACCTTTGTCCTCATAGGTCATCTTCAAGGTCATTCAGTACATATTTCAAAACAGTAAGAGAGGGAGGACAAAGACAATTAGAAAATTGTAGAGCACTATCAAATTAGTCTAAAAGTATATTAAAATAATGCACTTATTGGGAAAAAAAATTTGATGAAACAAAGTTTCAAAACCAAAATAGTTGAAAGGTATTAATCTTAATTTGTGGCAAAAAAAAAAAAACTGGATTGTTCCAATTAACAACTACTAAATTCAAAAGAAATAAAATGTTACCGGTATTTCTTTTACAATGGAAAAAATAACACTTTGTATAACATAAACACAAATCTAAAACAAATGCTCAATATGACCATCACTTTTAGGTATTTCATTGCTTTAACTTTATGTTTATGTTGTGCAAAGTGTTTATAATTGAAACAAAAAAATAAACAATTAATACATATTTCAGTTGTTTTTTTAACAGAATTAACCAATATTTTCTTATTATTTACAATATTTTTTAATTTTCAGAATTTTATAGCTTATTTTAAGAAAAATTTCATTTTCCTAAAAATTTTAAAAATATCATTTATCAAATCACATAATCAGAATAATATTGATAGATTAAACTATAAAATCAATGGGATGGAATAAAAGAATCCAAATTCTATTGAGCCTTTCAAATATAAACAATGTTTGTTTACATGTAATTTAAAAAAATATTTTGGCAACTGAAAAAATTTAGAAACGTATGTCAAAAAGGCATATTTTCAACAAATACATACAAAAAACTGCTTTACAAAAGCTGGATTAATAAAATCAGGATTGAATTTTTTTAACTTGTTTTTTATTGTTTTTTTGTTCTACTTCCTTGATGCCTATGCATGTCAATGGCAACAAAAAGGTTAATTATTGATTTGGATCTAGTATATATTTTCATAATCAAATTATAACATTTAATTATAAAAATATTTAACTGATATAGATTAATATCCTTATATTTATAACAAAGTATTAAAAAAAATTACCTTAAAATAAAAGACAGATTTCTTGGCTGAATGTTTATTTTTGCAGCCAAATACCAAGACACTGCTAATTAATCCTGACATCAATAACTAGAAATAAAATTTGTTCATTAAAGAGAAAAAACTGATTAATTTGACATATATCTTAACTAAATTTTCATTCTAAATATAGCCTGTTATCCTTGTCTATTATTATTTGATCATTCAAATAATATAATTAAATAACAATATTTCAATTAAAAATTACATCTACCATTAGAACTATAATTTTCATATAAATTCATAACGATTTCTTACTGCTCATCAATCTCTTTTCCACTTTGCAGTAGTCTTTATGACATTATTAACTGCAATGCTGGACTAGAACATATTTAGACTAAAAAATACTAAATGTATAGACATACTATGTAAATTTTTCATAATATGGATTTAAATAATTTTTACCAGCCATAATAGTTCAGGGAAATTACAAATCTTGGCAGATCAATCCAGTCTTGCCTAACTTTCATAAAGAAATGTATTCATTTATTATAACAATGCATTTATATTATATCCAAGAGTGTTTCCATTCTATATTTACCTTCCCTTGAATAAACATAGCTAATGCTTATGCATTGATGTAGAATAAATGCATGTATATATTTACTAAATCACAAATGTGCAAGGGAGTATAAATATTGGATTGTTCAGAAAGTAATTTCATTTTTTCCCATGAATTTCATTAATTGTATTTTTAACCAGCCAACTTAATTCTAAATCCTATTGTCATTATATATTTTGATAGGTGACATTTCAAGGTTTATTTATTGAAAGCTTTTTTTGATTTTGTGCAGTTGTTTTTGTTTTTTAATGTCATATCTAAAAATGAAAAATAAAATGGAGATTTTCGGCATGTTTTGCTTTTTTATTACCAAAAAGGTAAAAATGTTATTTATTCAAGCAAGAAAAAAGTTATAGAAAGTGTATGGAGATGTTTTAATAGAATGCCAGTGCCAGAATTGGTTTGCAAAATTTCATTCTGATAATTTTGATATTAAAGTTGCACCAAGTTCTGGAAAGCCAGTTGAAATTAATGATGACAAAATAAAGATATTGGTTGAAGCAAACTGCTCTATAACAACACAAGAAATTGCTACAAGACTGAATTTGTCAAATTCAGTTGTTCATGGCCATTTGAAATGACTTGCTTTCATTTCAAAGCTCAATATTTGGGTTCCATACATTCTCAAGGAAAGAGATTTGTTCCATCGCATTGACATCTGTGATTTGCTGCTCAAACATCAAGAAAATGATCTGTTTCTGAAGCAAATCATAAGTGATGATGAAAAATGGATTGTTAACAACAATAGTGAACACAAGTGATCATGGAGCAAAGAGATGAACAGACTCAAAGTATTTCAAAAGCCAATATTCATCAAATAAGGTGATGCTCTTTGTTTGGTGGGATTTCAAGGGAATTTTTTTTGAGTTTCTATTAGACAATTCCACAATTAATTCAGAAGTGTACTGCCATCAATTGGACAAATTGAGTGATTCCATCAAACAGAAGAGGCCAGAATTGATTAACAGAAAAGGCATAATAGTGTTTCACCATGATAATGCCAGACTTCATACAAGTTTGATGACTCACTAGAAGCTGTTACAGCTTGGATGGGATGTGATACCACACTCACCATATTCGCCAGATCTGGTACCTTCCAATTATTACTTGTTCCAGTCTTTACAGAACTCTTTAGATAGCAAAACATTTAGTTCAAATAAAGATGTCAAAAATCATTTGATTCAGTTTTTTGCAAGCAGAGATCAGAAATTCTATGAACATGGAATCATGCTATTACCAGAAAAATGACAAAATGTATTGGATCAAAATGGTCAATATATAATTAAATAAAATATTTATATATTTTAAAAAAATTTGTTCATTTTCATGAAAAAAATGAAATTACTTTCCAAACAACTCTACATCATGTATATGGATACATTTATGATATGTGTTATTTTATATATCTATCACACAAATACATATTTATTTGTGTGAAATATGTTCTGTGGCAATATAAAACATATAGATGCAATATTGTTTTGCATGAATATGAATCACACATCCATGCATGTGGTAAATTGATTTAACATTGCATCTACACAATTTTTATTATTGTTTTGGCATTACTCACGTGATAGCATTTTATAATTGCTTATAAAATCCTTACAAATATACTTTAGCTATTATTCATAAGGATCATAGCATTAGTTAATCAAATCATTTATTGTAATCTGTAATGAAATTATTCATACTACCATAATTAAACATATATAATTTGTAAAAATAGTATTCATAATTTCTAAATAATAATAAAAATAATAAATCATAATTTAAAGATATACAATTCAAAATTAAAATAAAATATAATAAAATATTATTTGTAAGAAATCAATAATTTCAAATAAGAAAAACGATCATACTTACAGGTATGGATGCCCAAAGTGGAAAGTGACGGGTAGAAAGAGATGGCACAGTGAAAACTGTATGTATGGCTACTGCTGTCAGTATGGCACCCATTATCACTTGTAAAATTGCTAACACAGCAGCTGTCTTCCAACATTTCATATCTGCAATATAACCATTTTTTATATTTCAAGCAAATATTATCTGAAAAATACTTAATTATATTAATAATAATGAAATCAATTATTTTATATGAAATAATTTATACTTATAATTTTGTGACTTAACTGCATTAATACTAATTATGCAATATTGGATGAGAAAAATATATAGATAATAATAATAATAATAATTCACCCAAAAAATTAGCAAATACACAGAACTCTCACAAGAAATTAAGCGTCTTTGCGAAATGCATAAGGTAGTCACAGTACCCATCATTCTATCCACAACAGGAGTAATTCCTCACACATTACACAAAAGCCTCAAAACACTAGATTTACACCCCAAGACATACATAACACTACAAAAGGCATTACTACTCAATACATGCAATGTAGTAAGAAAGTTTCTCACACTGACACAGACAATTAGTTAAAACACAACTAAAACATCTCAAGTAGCTATGTCTTGACTCTTGTCCGACATAGCATTTTGCTCCGGAATTATTCCGTGCTCACACGATAAACAAGAACTTAATAATAATAATTCAATATTCTGAAATGCATGCAATCTATATAAAATTTCATTTAATCTGAATTTAAAGAATATTAATTTATAATGTGGGATGTAATACATTTCAAATATAAAAGTGATTATTTATACTTACAATAAAAATCTTAAAAAGTTTTAATTATTATTGAATTCTTCACATTTTGCTGTACTGCATTATGCAAACATTATATTTTTATAATTAGTTATGAATTTACTAGATATGTTATAAGAAACAATAGATACAAGCTCAGTTTTTTAGGTAGAACTAATTCTATCTAAAAATCCGAGCTTGTGTGTATTGTCTCTATAGGGTGTCCATGTTTCTATGGACCAGGCATTTTTTCGAAAACTATCAGATATACGTGAAAACAGTAAAACACATGTCCTGTTACATTTTTCTTCCAAATTACAACCCATCAGTAATATTTTTTTCTGTGATCCTCTTTCTCAGTGTATGCTTCAACTTTGTTTTTTCGAATGGAAATGTATTATTTTTCTAACAGAATCTAATTCTGCCAATTTTTTGTGCAATTTTCGTGGTAAAATTATTTTCCTATGACTGATATTTTCGGAGATATTTAGGAATAAAGGAACCATTCAGAAAGATATAATTTATTGCCTAAGTTTTTATGGACCAGGCATTTTTCTCAAGCTATTGGGTATATGTGAAAACTGTAAAACACACATCCTGTTACATTTTCCTTCCTAATTACAATCCATCATTAAGATTTTAAATATAAATAATATATAATATGTTTCACATATCCTACATAATTTGTTTATTCCTCAGTTCGGTGGCTGGCAGTATGAAAGCCAATACATAGATTCTTGATTCAGTGTAAAGTATTATCATAATATTAAAAAAATTTAAATGGATTCTCCAACAATCTTATACTTTGAAACATTTTTTTAGGAAGTGCAGAATCATAGTCATAAACCTTATTAATATTTCAACATTACAAAAAAATATGCAGACATTAATCAAAAAAATGCCAGATCCAAAGAAACATGGGCATCAAATTTTGCCTTTCTGAATAGTTCCTTTATTCCTAAATATATCTGAAAATATCAGTCATAGGAAAAAATTTTACCACGAAAATTGCACAAAAAATTGACGGAATCAGATTCTGTTAGAAAAATAATACACTTCCATTTGAAAAAACGAAGTTGAAGCATGCACTGCAAAAGAGGATCACAGAAAAAAATATTACTGATGGGTTGTAATTTGGAAGAAAAATGTAACAGGACGTGTGTTTTACAGTTTTCAAGTATATCCGATAGTTTTCGAGAAAAATGCCTGGTCCATAGAAACATGGGCATCTTGTACATAAAGAAAGGTAGAAAGTGTTAATTATGGTCTAAGAGTCTTTTCTGTTACATTATATAAAACAAATCCTCTTGATTTTTCACAAAAAACATAAACTTTTTTAAATCATTTTCTTAACTAAACTATTTTTATGAAACATCAAAGATGTTGAAAAATATTGTAAAACATTAATTGATAACAGCAGATTAAATGTATGCCTAGCTGGTCTAGAAAATATTAATCTATAATATCGTTTTTCATAAACTTATAATGTGCTTGTTGATAAGCTAAGTTTTTCTTCAAATTCTTTGGGCATTTTTTATATTGAGCTTGTGCATTTTCAATAAATGAAACTATACGTATCCTCCTGCTATAGTACAGGTATTTGTTGAGTTATAAACTTAATTCATATGTAAGTTTTATGACTTGGAAATTGTTATATGGCACCCAAAAATACTGAAATCACTGCATATATTGTATTTTGTAATATGCTTCATAGTTAGATCAATTAAAAGTTTATTTTAAAGTTTATTTTTATTCAAATTTTGAATAAAAATAAGAGTTTTTTTATATATATTCTGCCATCTTGAAATACTGCTGAAGTATGTTAAATAACTGTAGTTTTTCATTATATTTGTTGGTTCAGTATATTGCTGTTATAATATATAAAAATTTTTGAGAGTTTTTTTAATTTCCTGATACTTGAAAATGAAATGATATGTTTGTAAGTATGAAAAATTCATAACTAGTAATTTTAATTTGGGAATAGCCAAATTACAAATTTGAATTTATATATGGAAATTTTAAATTTGGTTTCACTTAAACAATAGAATCCCAATTAACTGAATATCATTTAATTGTAAGTTCCCATTATCTGAAATGAATTGTTGTTCACCTCCTGTTGATTTTTTTTGTTAATTTTTGTAATGAAACAAATCAACAGGAAACAGTTGTAAATAAAATTAAAAAGATTTTAAATTATACAATAAAACCCTTTTAATTTTATTTACAACTATTTATTACATAAATTAACCCATTGAAGTCTGCAATTGTTTATAAATTAAACCTAATTAATTAGAAAAAATTAAAATTGTGAAATCTTGCTGAATTTTCATCAAAATTTTTTAATATTTTTACAATACATTATGTTTTTTACTGTCATTCTAAATATAAAACAAAACAAATATTAATAACAAATTTTTATGAGTTTTATTTCCTTCAAACAAAAAGTTGTGAAGGAAATAAAACTCATAAAAAATTTTTTCTGAGTTTTATTTCCTTCACAACTTTTTGTTCATTATATGAGATTGGAGATAACATTATTATATTTGAATTCTTTACCATCTAATGAAATGTTTATTTTCTGATAGCAGCAAGTTTTATGAATAAAATAAAGTATGAATGAAAAAAATTGAAAAATATTTTAAGAAATTATCAATAAAAAAAACTAAGTATTATGCAAATTTTAATTACCGTATTTATTAGAATCTAAGCCGCACTTTTTTTCCAATATTAATGATACTGAAAAGCGGGTGCGGCTTAGAATCGAAGGCGAAAAATTCTGCCTTCGATTCTAAACCACATGCACTTTTCTCCCCTTTGAAAAATGAAAAATGTTGTCGTCCATTCTGGCCACCTGCATTGATGACTCATCACATTCCTAGAAAAAAGTTTGCAAAGAGACTGTAATACATTCTTTTAAAAAATGTTGCATAACAAATGCATTGGATGGCATGGAAGACGACATCGTGTGGGAAAATGGCGACGCCAGCACCAGTTCCGAAGTTAGCTGTGATAGTGGGAGTGACGAATCATTTTCAGAATATGATACTGACATTTTTAATACTGGTAAAATAAATTAATTATTCACTTCTTATTAGTTCTCATTTAAAATTTTTTTAAATTTCATAAATATCGGATATTGATAAACTTTTTACACTATTTGTTATTTTTTCACAGAAACATGTTGAGAATTTGGGGTGCGGCTTGGAATCGATGGCGGCTTAGATTCAAATAAATACGGTATATAAAATAACATTTTTAGTTTGATTTGACAATGTTTCTCTTCACTTACAAACAACTGTACTATTTGCAGTTACTGATAAATACTAAAGGACAATGACATCATTCATTGTATTTATTTAATTTTAAGCAATTAGAGATTTAATTTAATATTTAATAGCATAATCATGAAGTATTAATTATTAAGAATTAGAATTAAGAATTATCAGAATTATTCTAATTGATGAATTACTATTAAATATTATTTGTAAATTACGCCCATTTTAATAATAATAATTTTTAAAAATTCTGTTTAATTTTAAACTAAATACATTTTAAAAAATTCAATTAAAATTATGATATTATTATTATTATTATTATTAAAAAATAATATTACTGTATTTTGAAGAGATAATATTAATTCAGTTTCTTTCTTTTTCTGAGATTTATAATTTTGAGGAGATGATTTTTGAAAATGTTGGCTATCCATTCCCAATTTTTTTTTCAGGAATTCATTTTCGTCAGAAAGATCACTTATTTCTATTTCTGCTAGATTTATTTGTTGAATCAAATCTTCTATTTGTCTGTAATTAGATATTATAAATATAAGAACTATAGTATATTATTTTGCTGTTTATATATGTAATATAATATTCAATTAATAATTTATTTATATTTCTTTTAATATGTATATACAATGGAATAAATGTTTGAAATTTTAGAATGCGATATAAAAACATACTTATCTCTAATCCTAATCATATTTTTGCATTCTTTGATTTCTGTAACTGCATCTGCTAATCCATACTGACCCTAAAAATTTATTGATAAATAGAAAAATATTGAATAGAATACATAATAAATGAACAAAAAAATATTCTTAAAATATATTTAAAATCTAGAGCATGATCAATTTTTAAAACTTCAATAGAATAAAAACTATGCAGTTTATGAATACATGCTTACAAAATAAAAATTCTCTCTCAGATGGAAAATGAAATAAAAATAAACATTTAAAAAAATTTTTAATATTTACATTAAAATCTATACAAAATTTTTATTTTCTAGCTGAATTATAAAAATAATAACAAATTCAAATACAGGCCATCTTCAACTTACAATGCTTGACTTATGACCATTCATATTTATGATGATGATGATGATGTCACCAGTAAATTCTATGATTAGCTAATGCAATTCACATGTATACCAATCTATGTGCAACGGAGTAATGTAAGAAAGATATCCTTTTTATGTTTAGTTCCTGTAGTTTTGCATTTGTTATGCTTATTATAATAATGTATAATATCCTAGTAAAGATTAGTAGTGGGAAATCTATAAATTTTGGGAATTTCTAACTTCTGACTATTCCAACTTATGATTGCAGGATTCAAACTAAATCCATTGTAAGTCAAAGACTACCTGTAATATAGTGAGGAAATTAAAATCAAATTTAAAAGTTTATTGCAAACTTACCATTTCATACTGTCGCATTCGATTTAAAGCTTCATTAAGTGCTCTATCTTTTTTCTTTGTTTCTTCCTCAACTTCGGCCAACATTTCTTGTGTTAATTCAAGTGCATTTGTAGTCTCATGCAATGTATTTTGAAGAATGGCAACATTATTAGATTTTTTATTTTTACTATCAGCTTTTTCATTACCTAATTGATGCTTTAAATTTTCAATTATTTCAGTACTTTCTTCAATGTCTCTTGTAGCCCGAGCTAACTGCTGTTTTAATGAATTTATTTGTTTGTCTTTCTCTTCAACAGCCTTAAATATATAAATTTTATTGTCATTAGATTTTTCATTTGAAATAATTTAATAATTTATTTATTTATATACACTTTAGATGTTTTTCAATGAAGTATTATTTTTAAATCAATTAAAAATCACAATCTTACAAGTAGGATTATTTAAATATATTACAGATTTATTTTGAAATTAATTTCTATTGAAGAAATCTAAACAATAAATATAAAAAGGAAAATTTTAATATGAAATATGTTTTCCATATATTTTCTGATTAATATTAACTTAAAGATAATAAAAATGATACCTTGCTGAGTATTGCAACAGTAGCATGTTCTCCATCTAATCTATATGAAATCATCTGCGACTGCAATTTTTTTACTAAATCTTGATAATGAGATATTTCTTCTTCTTTTTTCATTAATATATCCTTTAAAAATTAATGCTGCATGTATTATTCAAAGGAAAATTTATATAAAATAATTCAGTGATTAATCACATTCCAGATAAAAAAATTTATTAGTTTTATACTATAAAAATGAAAATTCATAAATTGTTAAAGCATAATAGTGAAAAATTTTATAATTTTTAAAAAATTTGTTGAAGAAATAAACAATTTTATGCTAATATTTTTTCTGTAACACAATTTGTTTTGCAAATATTTAAAAATAATTTTTCTAATAAAAATTAAAAAAATTAAAGATAAATTTTTAGATAGCAAAGAAAAATAAATCAGTAATAAAAAATTTGTTTCTAGTTTATATTGAATTAAATAATAATGAAAGTAAAACATGAAAAATAGTACTATTAATTCAGTAAAAACATTATTAAATAACTATTGCATTATAGAATTACAATAAATTCTGGACATTATGGACTGTTGCAGCGAGCATCAGCTATGGTGAACATATTTCATTTGTCACAATCTATGCATATTTCAATGTGTGCTAATAATTTTGGTTATAACGAATCCTCACATTAGTTTTAGTGAATACAAAAATGAAAAATCCAAGAAAGAATGTCATTCTAAACATCATAATTTTTTTTGAAAACTTCATTTTTTAATTCAGAGATTGCCAATCATCATCTTTGTGTACATTATAGATCATTGTTTAGTTCATAATGCTTCAACTAAACATCACTAATTGTCTATTCCAATTAACATGCAGTAAAGTGTTAGTTTATATAGAGAATGCAGATTTAATTTCAGTCCCATACATCAGATTTTTTTTCTGATTGGGTTTGGCTCTGAACCAATAAACCTCATCCATTATTTTATGACTAATTCCATCATAGGATTGGCAGGATTAGCCAAATAAATATGCTTTGTATCAATCCTAAAAACTTGGAATCAAATCCATTTCCATTTGAAAAATATATATAAATATTCTGGATGGGTAAAACAGGATAGAAAATGATATTAGTACTGGTTATATTTCTCCATGTTAATTTTTTTATAGATTTTAGTTTGAAGTAAAAAATAAGAAGACACATTTTACAGGTTTTTCTCTCACATATAATTTAAGAAAAATGTCATTCATAGAAATGTGCCATATAAATCAAAGAAATATTTTTTATTTTGGAAAATATTCAAAATTTCTAGGGTTGTATTCAAGTATCTATGATACTTAAAGTTTATCAGAACAGTTTCTAATATCTCAATATCTTTCAGAAATGCCTTCATTTATTTTCAATGCATTGAAAATGATCCAGATAACAAAGACTTATTGAACAGAATTTAAAAATCAAATTACTTTTTACATTATTATTTAAATATCATATTTCATACTTTCCATTCCTGGACTCTTTTACTAACAGTAATTAATATTTGGTCATCATTATCATCTTTAAAATTTCCTTTCTGGTTAAAGTTTGCCACCTAAAAAATAAAAATATTTAAATTTTGTTTCAGTTTTATAAATAAATATATACTGTACCATATTTAAAATATCAAGTAACTACTACTAATAATAAAAATTACTACTCAAAATATCTTTATTATATTAAATTAATGAAGTGAGATAACTAGAAAAATAATAAATTAATTGAAGTTATTTTATCAAGATCTCAATTTCAATGAAACTATATCAAGTGAAACATACACATCTGTTAATTTTTAAAATACAGATAACTCTTGTATAATATTATAGTTAGGTTCCTATAAAATTTCATAGTGAAAACCTTGTTATATGGGGTAAAGAGCCAGTACAGAAATGAATATTACATTCCAAAGCTAACAAATCATTTTATTTTTATAATTATCAGAAACTTAATTTTTTATTAAAAATAGTAATAACTGAATATATATCTTACAGTGATACGTATAATTAGATAATTGTAAGTTCAAATAAATCAGATATTTTTTCAAAGGTTTGAATAATACTAATCATACTTTTATAATAAATATTCTAAAATTTTGTTCTAATATTTTTAACTTTTTTATATTTTGGTAGATTGATATATGATTGCTTCCAGACATATAAATAAAACTGATGAGGCCTAATGCAACCAAAATTATTTTTTGTTTAATCATAGATCAATCACATTTAAAATGAAATAAATATTTTCTTTTCTTAAAATAGTTTGTCTATGAAATAATTCCCAAGTCACAATCTCTTCTCACTGAAACATAAATTAATCTGCAATGAAACACATAAGTTAGCTACTTTTAAGATTGCATTTCCTAATTGTAAATTCACTTAATATTTTTCCTCTTTGTTGCTGCTAAGCAAAATCAAATGAGAACATTTTATCTAATGCAGAGTATCTTCATTTCTGAACTTTTTCTGCAGTATCTAGATCAGTGGTTCTCAATCAGTGGTACGTAAGACATGATTAGTGATAGTGGTTAGTGATATGTATATAATCTTGATTTCTTATTTGTATACAATGCATATTTTTGTTGTAGTACTGATATTTTTGAATTTTGATTTTGGTAATATGCATTTATGAAAAGATTGAGAACTGCTGATCTAGATTTTTGTTTATTTTTTTTACTCTTTTTAAAAATTCAGTAATCTAAGTTTGTTTGTTTTTTGTATCTTGATCTTTGTAAATTCCATGGCATAAAGTTAAACATTTGGAACCTTGTTATATAAGTACCATGTTATGCTGTAATTTTCTAATCATGTTAGAGTGAAACCATATTATATGAAGTTGTCTGTATTTTGAGAATCTTTCTCAGTAACTAATTATTTAAAAAATAGTCAAATTACATGTATTCATTTTATAATACTTATAAAATTTTACAATGATATATACAGTATATTTTTAATATTACAGTTTAATTATATATAATGTATTAAGCAATTGTCTTGTCACTTATCAAATGTCAAATTTAATAAGTTAGTACATACCTGTTTAATATAATGCATTTCTTTTCATATTTACAAAATTTATATCACATTTTATGCTTCATTTTTTATTTCTCATACCATTTCCATGGCATGCTTAAACTATATGGATCTAACTTTATTAATATGGTTTCCTCCTTTCAACTTTACTTCATAAATTATGTTTTCTGCTATCCTATTTTTTTTTTAAGTTTCTCAATTACTCTCAATATTCTTGCTTACTCCTACTTAATGTCTATGTCAAATACATAAGACCTTTGTATCAGCACTGTTTTCTGTATATTCATTATCACAGCCTCTTTATGCTCCTTTATATGTAACAATTTATAAATAAAAATGAATACTAATTTACTAAGTTGAGAGGAGAAAACATTATTAATAAGTTGGATCCATATAGCTTAGGCATAGTGTGGAAATGATGTGATGAACAAAAAATAAAGCATAAAATATGGTACAGATTTTGTAAAAGTGAAAGGAAATGAATTATATTAAACATGAAGTTTGAAACTATGGATGTGATGGAATCAGAATTCATTAAAAAAACTGTATAAGATCATTTTAATATTATGTGAGCTTATAAGTTATTGTTATTTATAGATTTTCATATTTTTTAATGCTGTTGGGTAAATTTTGGTATACTTGTGAGCATTTGCATTATGGTTATGAATGGCTATGCAATATTATAGGAAGCCACTAGATATTTGTTTTGAAGTTTGAAACATGTGAGTGTTTGATGTTCTTGTTAATTTTGATATAAATATATCTGAAGAGGAGTGCTTGCTAGAGCTAAAAATATTTCTAATTTTAGTAAATTGAATGTTTTCAAATTTAAAGCCTGCTATTGTGTTGTTTGATGATTAATTTCAGAATAATAGCAAAGAAATTTTAAGGAGAATTTTTTAATATTGTGATTTACCCAAATATTCATATTTTTAATAAAGTCATGAACTTTAATGCATCATCCTTAAGTGAAACTGAAATTTCAAGACTTGCATTTTGCAATATGTCAAAGATTATTAGTTATTACTATACATTTGACAAGCAATCAATCATGTTACTGTAGTAATAATTACTTTTATTTTCTCTTTTTATTGATTGATTTTTTATAATAAATTTTTTATTTAATTTCTCTAAATCCATGCCTCACTTCATCTTTTATAACATTTAGACTTACGTTTACTCTCATTTTTGTTCATTTTATTTTGTTTTATCATATTTTATTTTATTTGTATTTATTAATATGATACTTCATTAAAATTTTTATTTCAACTGGTTTTGTACCATAACAAATCTGCATATGTACATTGTCTGTAAATACAAAGCCATCAGATTCTTTTTTTTTTTTCAATTTTTCAACGTTTATATTCTAGAATAAGTTTTGAATTTGTAGTTCCCTCTATTTATCAATGATGATGATTAATATTAGCCGAAAACATTATATATTATGTAATGGTTTCTTTTATGCATTTCTACTACTGTTTAGTGTTGTTTTCTTACGTCATAATAATTTTTTAACATATTACAGGCATAACTCTAGTTCAGACCAAATTAGTTTTGCTTGATAAAAATTTTTGCAATTCCAAAAATTTTAGACATAACCAATACTAATATTTTTGCTATAATTTTTAGTTTAGATTAAAATTTTAGCAAATTTATTTAATAATTAGTTAAATAATAATAATAATTTAATTAATTTAAATTAGTTTAAGTTTAAAGAAATTGAATAAAACTATTTTTGAGAGATGATAATTTTAAGCAAAAACAGATCTGTATTATGCTTAATTTACAATTAGAATAAATATATTTCAAATAAAAAAAAAATTATTTTTAAAGCTTAATTTATTACGATATTTTCAAAGTTTCCTAATAGTTAAAATTTATATTTGGTAGCTGCTGCTGCTGTTGTTCAAGACAACCATTCATATAAACAACAACATGATAATGGAGACAAAAATAATGCACTAAAGTTAATATGAATAATTAATGAATAGAATTAAAAGAAAAAAGAAATATTTTTGTGAAAAGTCAAAGCATTCATATTCTAACAATCTGATGAAAATTTTATATAGGTTTACATTATATTTGTAAATTACTATATTTTATTTCATTTACAAATAATTTATGTATTTTTCTTTATTATCCAAATATTTGATTAATTTAACCTAGATAATGCAAAGTTTTGATCTGGATGAATAAGATTTTACTAAAAATTCAATAATGAATATAAAATATATAAAATAAAATTAAACATAATACAGTTTCAATCAAAATAATTTAGTAATTAAATATATAATAAAAATTATTATTATTATTATTATTTTACATTCAATTATTAGTAAATAGTAGTTTCTTCTGGGCATTTTTTTCCCATATCTAATTTTAATATATTAAACTTATTTAATTTTTTAAAATGAAGTTAGACTTTGGCTATTCATTTATCATTTTATCACCTATGTCCGTCATCAGTATATTATAATACTGAGGTGAAACATTTTGATATTTTTATATCATTATATTAATAAATTTGTTTCCACTCACTCATTTTAGAAATTTGTTGATAATACAATTTTTAATTACATATCAAATTGAGTAGTGTGTGTATTTTAATTAAACTTCTTTTATGAAGAATGGGGAGAAAGTTATTGTAATACCAAGTTATGCTTCATTTTTAATATAGAAAGTTCTACCATTTATAGTACATATATCTTAATTTTCCCCAATCTAGTTTTTCAATGGTTAATTACAACAAAACTAGGTTTGTTTAAAATCAGATTTCACCTATAACTTTTATATGTGGTTATATTTCAATGAAATAAAACTGATGACGTTTTAATATAGTTTTGAATTTATAAATAATTCTATAAATTAAAATTCCACTAACTTCATTTTTATAATAATCTCTTTCCTTCTTAATTAAATCCACTGCTGTTTGAGATTGTTGAAACATTTCCTGTAAAAAAACAATTTTGGTATTATTGTATTTTATGAATATTTTTAAAATTTACAATAAACTCTCCAAAAATTTGATATTCTTGGATATAGTGATGTGTCAGATTCTAAAGAAATATTTGTTATACAGTATATCATTTGCAAAAATACCAATATAAAAACAAGTAATTAGGTAATTTTTAATATATTGTTTAATATATTGAAAATACTGTAATATAGTGCGTCCTTGTTTAATGTCTAGATTCTTGAAAATTGTGACTTTAACTGAGATTAAAATCCCATTGACCTAGTGTTATAAGTCAGGATTACATTTTTAGATTTTAAGAGAAAATATTTGATAATTAATCTCATTTAAATATTATTGTATTGTTCAATAAAAAAATGAGATGAAACAAAAATATGATTTAATTGTAAATTTTAATTTAAAAATTTTATATAGCAGTTATATTTCATGCCTTATGCGTAAAGAAAATTATTTTTTCTAATAAAAGACATTTTAGAATTCACAGGTATTATATATATGATTAATTTTCTAATGTTGGTTTTCAATCATTCATTCATTTGCTAATTAGTAAATATCCATGCCATCCAGGGTTTATCATAAGTCATCAATATTGGTAAAGATCTACCAGATGGTATAGGACCAGGATAGACAAGCCTGACATAGATTCCTCATGTAAATTTTACAAAGGCTGGATTCCAATTTGATCCTGGGTCCTCTGATTAGAAAGCCAAAGTATTTGCACTGATCAATCTGGCTGAATATCCTGTATGCTGTAGAGTTTACTTAATAATATATAAAATTTTTAAAAAAAAATAGTATACTTGAATTAGTACTCATGGAAAATATAGTTATCTTATTTTCTATAACTACTACAGGTTTCTGCCTCTTTCTCTATATATTAAGGGGAAATGTAAGATAATAGGACTTAGTTTATTAAAAAAAATAAATAATTAAAATTTTTAATATTTTAATTGATTTACTTTTTTTCTAGCAATATAACAGAGAAACAACATTAAGAAGAAAATATTAAAATCTATTTATTTATTAATTACAGAATTTCTCATATTTTCATATATAAATCCCATCAAAAAACATTTCATATAAAAAATGTAGCCAAGTCTCGTGCCTCTTTATCCATAAAAAGTTGCGAGATATCATGAGAACCAAGTCTAGCACCCTTATTTACTCTGACACTTTTATTCACAAATCACTCCACGTCATTGCATCTTTAGTTAAAGAACATTTTGTGACTTGGCAATTATGCAGCATAAGGAAGTTATAACTCACAGCCTTACAACTTTACAATGTTATGTAAAATATTAAATATACTTTATAAATACATACATGTTTACTTCCT
>WUQG02401855.1:0-17452 GCA_011317285.2 Androctonus mauritanicus | reverse complement strand
TACATCATTGATTAAAAATAAAAACTTGTTAAAAATTTATTTGTTTGAATTTAATGTAAAAAAACGACATTACTTTCTGGTCCCCCTTATGTATCAATGAGTTTTGGAAGTTTAATTTTGCTTTTGTGACAACAAATATTAAATCTTCCATCTCTTGGTTTTTTTTCTTCAAAAAATTTTTTGATTAACAAAATTGTCATATAACATTCATCATTCCCAAATCATGGTTGTACAGTTTCATTTTAAATTAAAAAATGCATTCAGTTAGCTTTGTCTTTCTCTCTCTCTCGAGTAGCATGATATTGATCCATTATAGTATCACATCATAATTGACTTTATAACTGTGTTTCATTTTCAAGCATTTGTAATATTTGTTCTGCATTTTCACATCTTACAAGTTAGTCTATCAAGAGTTTCTAGACTTTGACGGGCTCATCAATGTTTTTGTCTTTGTCGATTTTGGCGATGTATTTTTTGCGGCATGATTCCATTTTAAATTAACAGAAAAGAAAATAAGAGAAAAAAGGATACATATAGAAAATTAATAAACATGTGGGTGGAACAAATGTTTTATTAGTTATTAATAAAACATTTGTTTAAACACCAGAAGTAAGAATTAACACTTGCTATCATCATCATGTGGTTTCCAATTTAAAACAATGCCATTAAATTATCCAAACCAATTTTTTATACTGTTTTCATATGATTATATAGATTTTCAATCCAATTAAAACAGAGGTATTCGACTGAATAGGCTAAACAACATTTAGCAGAACAGAACCATGTGGTAACAGCCTAATCACTAAGCCTATTAACAATTAAAATTAATTATTATATGCAAACCTACAAAAACTTTTATTAAAATATAGCATCTCCTAAGGAAAGATATAATAAATTTTTAAAAAATAGAAACTTATCAACTTTACTTTAAAAATTAAATTAACACAACAAATGATAATCTTAGAATAAATCTGAGTTTCTGTAGTTCAAACTGCATTCCACCATAATGTATTGTCAAATGCAATACTCATGTGACTGCAATAGTCAAATGAAACTCTTTAGCAATTATGTTGTAAATACTGAAAACAATAAGACACCTTTCACATATTGTTGTAATCCAATGAGATCATTCAAATAGCATTACACAGATAATCAAGAAACTATATATATAATTTAAAAATCATTACATTCAACAAGTATGTTAACTATGAAAATAAGTTTACATCATCATGTTAATATATTCAAATCCAGTTTATTTAATAATAATTTATCAAACTTTGTTATTCAAGTTTTTGATTGTTTTGGATTCCTTCAATCCACATTACTTCAAGTAATCAAGAATCTTCTGTAATTTACATGTGTAATTTTTCCATTTTTGAAGTATAACGGAAATTATGCAAATAACTAATCATTACTAACTAACGACACAGGGGATTAATCACCGTAAACCAAACGTATAATCCGAAAATCCAAATTTATTTAGTTAATTATTAATCCAATAGATGGTGGCACCATAGTTCAAATTAAATATTAATTATTAATTTACAGTTTAATTTCAAAATTTATTCACCAGGGGGAGTTAGTGCTTTTCGGATTATATGTTTATATTAGGAATGATTTTATTTTATTTATTTGTTTGTTTTTACATAAATTTTACAGAATATTGTAAGTGATAAATTTAAATTGAATTTATTAGAACAAGAATAAAAAGTTCTGTTCTAATTTGGAAACTAAAGCTGACTTTAATTAAGACTGAAAACATTCTTTTTGTGAATAAAAAATTATTTCCTAGAATTTGGTTATATATTTATCTGTTTTTCATAGATTCAGGATTGTAACATGTATACATAATACTACAGTTTGTAAATAACAGCACTAAACAGCAGTTAAAAATAATAACTAAAATTTCTTTTAATGGACTGTTTTCTTCAGTACATATCTTCAATACTCTTCTTGCTTATTAAGATCATAGGGCTAACCACAAGGAATCTAAAAGATAGAATCCAAGAACACAAAGCCAACATAAAAAAACAGAAATCTAAGAACAATGTTAGCAGAAAGGTCATACAAATATAATATACAAATCAAATGGGAAGACACAAGAATTGTAAAATCTTGTAGTAATTTAAAAGATTTGTTGCTAGAATCATTAGAAATAATACAAAGAGGGCAATATAAAAATGTCATTAATGGACAAACAAGTAAGGAAATTTCTGTAATATAGTAGTATACCTTGAAGAAAACCGAAAGCTGATAACGTGATTGTGCGATACATAACGATTTTAAGCATCCTGAACAAGCCATTTAATTTAATCTTACTTGTTAGTTTGCTAATTTTTAATTAAATATTCATAAAAATTTGCATACTGAATAATATATACCCAATAAAAAGTAAAATTTATGTGCATCTTACATATTATGTATAAAATACACTATTATTAATTATTAACAGGAATTATAGTATTAATAGTTTTTAAAAAGTTTGTATTCTATTACGAGATATTTGTTCGAAAACAAACTAAAAATAATTTGTATTTTGTTCTTAATGCCGAAGATAGTTGTATACCAACCGAAAATATTCCATTAAAAGAAGTTTTAGTTATTATTTTTAACTGCTGTTTAGCGCTATTATTTACAAACTATATTATTAATAGCAGTTTGGTTAAAATAGTTGTTTACATAATACTAATGTCCATGTAACTATTGCTGCTATATACTCACAAAAACTTGAAATTTAGCATAACTAGTAGGTTATTTCTTTATTGACAGTTTAATTTTAATAATGTTTTCAATACTCTACCAAGACCTCTTCAGTTGCATAATACAATAGAATATCAAATACTAATTCCATAAGAAAATTCAAATCAAAAACAACTGTGTATTGATCTAAGTCATAATCAAGTTAAAATATGCACTTTTTGCAGCTGAGAATTACTTTATTTCATAATAATGAACATTTTCGGCAGTCCACCATCATCAGGTTACATACAGAAATAGAACAAATTTAAAGTTTAACAGAATGGAATAAAATAGAAATAAGTAAAATAAATAATAAATAAAATAGCATGGGTTACTATGGTTATAAGTTTAAAAACAATATCAATACTATTAATAATAATAATAGTCTTTACTATTATTATACCAGAGAGGAATGCTTTTTTCACCTGAATGTTGTTTCAACCACATAAGTCCATGCATGAGATAGTTCTAGAGTTAGTCTATCATTCAATAATCTTTCAGTTTTTCATCTTCGCATGATTTTTAGGGTCTCTGCAGGTAAGACCTGCCTTGGTGTATTAATTGGTTTTATGATTTTCACATCATCCCATCCTATCCGTAATCGGATCTTGGGACCACCTTGGAATGATGAAAACCCTCATATGAACCAATCATCATTCCAAGGTGGTCCCAAGATCCGATTATGTTTAAAAAATCTGCTTTTTATTCTTATTTCAAAAGGACTGTTCTTTATACCACTAACCGCCAGGACTTGGAGCTCCAGTTAGGATACATCTATAATACTGGTAACCTTTATGGCTATACTAAAGGCTTTTTAGATGCTATCTACTATAAAGTCCTAAAAGACGTGAATCCCCAACCAAAAAGTCCACCAAAGACAAGTGAATACAAGTCGATACCGTTTGCCACGAATAAGTATAGAACTGTTAAGAAGTTAATTAAAAAAGCAGATAAGAAAGTCACCTTTAAAAGATGCCCTACCACCTATGATCAACTTAGAAATGATAAAGATAAGAGACTGCATGAACAGAAAGCAGGGGTTTATAGAATTCCCACCATAAACAATACGAAAAACGTGCAAGAAGCATATATTGGTGTTACTTTAAGATCGTTAGAAACAAGATTGCAAGAGCATAAAAAAAACATAGCTAAAGGTAGACTAAGTACATCCTTAGCGAGAAATGCATTTGAAGACGACGTAGAAATAAGATGGCTGGAAGCGCGGATAATAAAAACACTTCCGAAAGAAAAGCATGCCGCTACAGCAGAGGCCATAGAGATTTATGCAAGGCAGAGCCAAGAATCTCTCCTTAACGACCATCCAGCACAAGAACTTCCTCCTGCTTGGAAATATCTCCTTAACAGCGGTAAATAACATCCATAACTGGACGATTCCCATTTATTTATGCTTTGAAGATGTTTTTTCATCGTAAAAACGTAATCTATTTAGTTGCATGGCAGTACTGTTTATTTGCGTTTTTATTTTATTTTATATTTTATTTTAGCTTACCCTTATTTTAGCTTACTTAAATCATATATGTTCAAACTATATGTTTAGATGTAGTTTTATGTATTCAGTGTATCTTAATAAGACTTAATATGTATTTAGTTTTATTTAAAAAATTTTTAAAGTATCTATCCATTTCCATACTTATGTAACCATAGTTACGACTTCTGTGATTTGTTTCAAAAATGTTTATGTTCTATTTTTAATTTTTAATGATTTTTAGTTGTTCTTAATGTCTGATGATGGTATCTTGTATACCGAAAACGTTAGCATTAAAGATTTTTTAAGTGTTTTACTCATCTGCTGTGTAGTGCTTGTGATTCTCTTGTTGATCAGAAAATAATATTTAAAACAGGCATATAACTTAAAATAACACATAGATCAATAAATTATACAAAAATCATTCATTTTATTTCAATTTAAATATTTCTTTTGTTATAGACACTGCTATGTTGTGATATAGACAGATTTAGGATGACATTTACGTAAGCAGATATCTGATTTTTATCCCATTCAACAGTTCATCAAAGTAACAATGACATCTGTGGTATATAGGGGAATGTATAAGAGGATATGAGTGGAAAATTGGCCCTTAATCATTCCTCAAAAATCCCACTTTCACCCAATGGCCAGAGGCAATAAAGCTTTCTTAGAAAATTATGTAGCTAAAATAAAAAGATGCTAAACTTTTTTAAGGGATGTATCTCTTGATTTAGATATTCAAATATAATTGTGTAAAAATTCAGGAAAGAAGCTATACAGATTAAAAAAATTATATACATCTATATAAGATTGGGCATAAAAATTCCATTTCTAGAATTTTTGTATCCAAACACAGACCCATTTTCCAAATAAACAGACTGTTTGTATGTATTTAAAAACTATTTTAATAAAAAATGTTAATAATTGTAAAATAAATACAATTATTTTTTTAATATTATTGAAATGTGACCTATTTTTTCAATATAATTAAAAGATTAAATAAAAAACAAATATAAAATAATCCAATATTTTTTTGTTTTCATTTTCCATGATTTTTTCTGTCTCATTTTCTTTTATCTATATTAAAACAGATCTTTTTTAACTATGTTTTTTTTTTTTAGAATCTTGAGATTCTTGAAAATTTCTGAAATAAATTAATTACTAATTTTCAAGAAATAAATTAATTACTAACTCAGGAATTTCCAAATCTTGAGAAAGCAAAAAGTTTGGAAAAATATAATTACTATTTATGATCTCTGCCTCTTGCCATTTGATCTCTAAATTGTATTATATTTTCAATATAAAATTTTCAGTAATAATGAAAATTTTATTAGTTCATAAATGAAAAGAATGCAATTATTATACTTTTTACATATAAATATTAAAAAGAAAATATGAATAATAATAAATTTTTTCAAAATAGATTTTGAAATATTCATTATTAGTATTTATTTATTTAATGTTTACACTTATAATTTAATAAAACTTAAGATTTAAATTATTATTTCTTTATTTAAATGAATTAATTAATTTTTCTATTTAAATTATACTCATTCTTGAAAGTTCAATGAGAATAAATATAAACAATAACAAAAATTAATTCTTTTAATTTGTAATGAAATTGTATTGAATTGTTTCTTATGAAATTTTTATTATAGGCATTTGCAATGTTTTTGGGGAGCATCTGGTAACTTTTGGCAAAGTCACTGGGAAAAAATAGTTGATCTTTTTCATCAAGATGAATATGCTCTTGCTGTTTGGGGTAATTAATTTTGTCTTTTCTTTATATGTTTAATATTTTATATATATGTAAAATTTTATTTTATTATAGGTACTTTCATTTCAACTTTTTTGGTATATTGGGGAGCTGGTCTTCTGTATACATTTATAGACTTAACTGGAAAACCTGCTTTTCTACTTCGTTACAAAATCCAAGATACTACTACTTACCCAGTAAGATGGCTCTGAATAAGTATAAGATTATATCCATAATTATTGAATATTGGAAGATCATTACTATTTTTTAGTAGAGCTTGAAATTGAAACGTTGGTCATCCTCCTATTTTCAATAACTAAATTTTATCAGTAAACAATTGAAAATTAAAAATTGATGATTGATTGATAATTTTTCGTTTTAAATATCCCTCATTTTCCTTTTTCATTAAAAGTTTACAGATAGTCCTTGACTTATTATGCCATGGACTTATAATCACAATGAAAGTGATAAGCCCTATGATTGATCAATGCAATTGTATGAGACTATGTATAATAGTCTGATATATATCAGCACAGTCTATCTGTGTTTAGTTCCTTTAAATTTGTATTATACTATGATATATGATGATGTATTTGTTATAATGAATAATGATGACAGTAGCTGATAAATATGTTATTCCTGACTTAACAAACATCAACTTAGGACTTAAGTCATTCAAGCCAAACCCTATAATAAGTTAAAGATTATCTGCATATGCATTATTATTTTAAAGAAAAGATTGACTTTGTAATGTCTTGTTTAAGATGCATTTTTTTTTAAATGTAACCTTTATTGTATGCAAGTTAACTTAGCTTGAAATAATAAATAATTTCAAGCTGACTCAATTTAATGTTATATATTATTTTTTCCCCTACTTCTTTAGCTTTTTTTAAAATATCTTTTTAAAAGAATTTCAGATTAATCATCTTTAGCTTTTTTTTAAATACTTTGCTGCAGATTTTAATATAATGTTTATTCTAAATTATTTAAAAATCATAAACAATTCAGTAAAAAATCCATAATTTGAATATTATTTTATAAATATAATATGTAATCATAAGTCACTAACAAATTAAGTAGCCTAATTAAATTAAATTTTGAAAATGACAGAATTTGTATTATAGAATATAAAATATGAATTAATAGTTAATTGCAATTTCTTTAAAAGAGCTATTGTAAATAATTAATTAAATAACTTAAGTTTATTTTTAGGTAAAAGTGGCACAAGTTTTAAATGTTGTTAAACAAGTTTTAATCAATCAAATTCTTGTTGGAATTCCTTTTGCTATTGTTGGATATCATTTGATGAAATGGAGAGGCTATGACTATGGAATTGAACTTCCTACATTTCAATGGGTCTTGTTAGAACTGACAATATTTATTCTGATGGAAGAATTTGGATTTTATTATTCGCATAGGTAAAATATTTATAGAAATAATAGTGAAATAGTCTAAAATTAAAAGTTCATATAGTCTGTATACTAAGTGTCTTCCCCTAGAAAAATTTTCAAATGTGATGTCATGTCTTTAAATTAATAACAATGATGAATATGAGTCTATAAAACTCAATGATGAAAATATCTTTTAGATATTTCTTCCTATTTTAATAATGTTGACTACCAATTAACGAAAAGTGCAAACAAAATATAATGACTGGTTAGTTAGTATTCACAATAGAATTAGTAGATGCTAATTATCTTCTGAAATGAGGATTATTTGGCTAGTACTCTCTTCTCATTAACTGAAAACAAAGAGAAAATTCTGTATACAGACTATGGTTATAAATTAATTCAATATAATCATTTATAGAAAAAAGATATCAAAATAATCATGCTATATTAATAACGTTTTAATTTAAAATACATTTTAATAAATAATGTATTTGATATATTAAAAGAAAGTTCAAAGAACACAATATACATGATTATATTTAAAATAGTATATCTTGTAATTTAATTAGCATAACTGAAAAATATATATACGGATAAAACAAACAGCTATTGTAGCAGTCAAGAATATTTATTTTGGGAATGTTTTCAATTTGATTTGAAATAGTGTTGTCACCCATCTGGTTTTTTTCTCATTTGGTGCCAGTTGCCAGTTAAACATCACAAAAATTCTGGTTTTTATATGTTAAATACAATTTAAAGTATATATGATTTGCAGAAATCAAAATATATAAAAATAAATGGAAATTTTAAATTCCACTATTTTAATATTCTTTTGTTTGTAGTTTCTATATATACTATAAAGATTGGTAGGTCATTGTATTTTTATGCCAAGTTAGATTATTAGATTATTGTTCTGTATAATATAGTATGATATCATATTGTTTTTTTTTAAATATCAGTAGTTGTAATATTGTAAATATTTATATTTTATTTTAGCAATAAGGACAAATAATTTGAATTTATAAATATTAAAATTTAATTATTTACACTTTTGTGGGATAAAAGAAATTGCTTGAAACTAGAAAATATCTGAACTGATTTTTCATTTGTCACAACATAAAAATTAAATGTGAAGGATTTCACTCACATGTAATAGCCAATACTAAACAATTATAAGCAGTACATGGTAATAAAAATATAATTCCAAATTTTCAAAATATATATAATTATGCTTATTTTTCAATTTGTTACTATATCCTTTAGTTTTGTCCAGGTGACTGTAATGAAAATATAGCAATGCTAGATTGAAATTAACTTCTATCCTCTTTTGATTTCTGTTGAAAAATTCCAATCTGTTAGCCTCTAAACCAAAAAATGCTATTCTTACATTTACAAATACAAGAGATCCCTGACTGACAGTAATTATTTATGACAAAAATCTGTACTTAAAACAGCAGACATCAATAATTGCAATAAATCGATTGGATGGCAAAGATATCACCAGGATGGAAGTGTGATGTATTTCTATAATGCAGTATAGTATTCTTATTTAATTTTGGGTCTCATACTTCCAAATTTTTTAAGTGCCCAGGTTCATCTCATTCAATTTCATCCTAAATGCCTAGAAGCATGGAATTTGGATTTGATATTTCTGAAAAAATTTTGATATATCTGTCCTGGGCATCAATTCACCTTATTGTAAAGTCCTATTAGTTCTACCACAGATTGTGATAGAATCAGTACAATAGCAATTCTTAATTGAGTTTGAAATGGATATCATTATGTAGTAGTCAGCCAATAATTTGGAAGTTGCATTAAAAATAATCACTTATTTAGAAGTGATAAAAAGTGAAAAAATATGGGCTGGCTTGCAAAATTTTTCAAAAAGATATCAAATGAACAGAATAAACATATTATACAATTGGCACAAAATTATATCATATCAATATGCTTTTAAAAAGTAATAACTTACAGTAATGTTGAATAAATGCTGTTTATTCTTTAAAACAGGAAAATTAGATATTTCATGCTTATTAGAACTTTATATGAATAAAACTAAAGGAAACATAATGTAAAAACAAAGGTAGAATCTTAAATTATTTTCCTGTATTCAAATATATAGCATCAGCTGCATGGTAAAGTAATTATTTATTCCTTGAAGGATTTAGGTTCAATTCTGGGTTTCACATATTGTTTTTCAGAAAAGTTCCAAGCCCAACCAATCTTGTTGAATATCATCTTTCAATCTTCTGTTTAACTCTGCCTATCTGTTTAACTCTGCTCTGTCTTTCATCTCTATCTTGTATATCTTACATATCGTAGTTGATCCCATCTCTATAGGTAAGATCAACCAGGATATGTAAGAACATTGAGAATAAGAATATGTAAGATATTAAATAACCAGAAAGAGGAAATTGAGTATTTCACAATTGAGGAAATTGTGAAATACATAATTTCCTCATTTTAAAGAATAAATAGTGTTTATTCAACATTACTGCATTCTAATATTTTTTAAAAACATATTGAATATTCTGAATTCTGATTGTTGAGAAATTAATCTCCATTTCCATTTCCACATTGTGCCTATGGAAAATAGTATTTTGCATTATGACTGATTCAAACTGTGATTGAAATTTTTTAATGCAACTTTTTGTAAGTTGGGGACCTCTCAGTACTATTCTCAATATTCTTCTTACATATCTTAGTTATTTTATCAAAATATATCATAACTAATTTAATAATTCAATATAACAACTAAATAATAGGAACATAAAGTATTTGAATACTAATATAATATAAAATTTTGTTTTTTATCTATTATATACACAAAAATAGGTAATTAGATAGCAAAAATAAATATCAGCACATTACATTATTAATTTGAGCAGTTTAAAAGTATACCATTTATTTTAATAATGTTAGAGTCTTATTAAATAAGCTTTATATTAATAAAATTTAATAAAGTTGAATATTGTTGAAAGAAATAATAATTTCTAATTGAAGCTGTTTGTTATTTTGATAAATCATGTCATAAAAGTTTAAAAATATATTTTAGAAATTATTTTTTTGATACAAAATTATATTAAAATGTGTAAAAATTAATTTAAAAATAGAAATACTAGTTAAAATTAGCTATTAAATGAAAATTATAAATTAATTGACTTTATATAAATACAACTTTAAAATCAATCTAGTTTCAGAATACAGTAATATTTCATATTTAAAATTGTAATAAAGCTGTTTAAAATTAAATTTTCGCTTTGGTCTCATGCCTTTATATGACAAAGGGATGCATGCTCCAATGATCTTTCTGAACTGTTGATAGTTCATCTTTGTCATAATGGCTAAAGTTAAGAACCTGACAAAGTGGTATCTGGACTTGTCTATGCCATAATTGGCTGATCACCAACATAGTGAAATTATAGTTATGATTTTCAGAACTCAAAAAGAAAATAGCCAGACAGTCAAGCATGAATTTACAATTAGACTGGATAGAGAAAAATGAGAATGGAAATGGAGGTACAAATGGAGATTGAGTGTATGGAATGTGAACAGCTAAGAAAAAACAAACGAGTAAGAGCTTGTGAATGAAATATATAAATATAAGCTGGATATGTTCTGTGTGAATGACACATATTGAAAACAATGTGCATTTGAGTGAATAAGGAATGATACTGTGGAAATATGATTTAGGAATGAAAATAATGAGTGAGCAAGAAGTGATGTGGGTGTGCTGATTAATGAGAGAACAAAAATGTATATGTTAGAATATAAATATGTGAATGGCAGAATAATATGGGTAAGGATGAAATTATGACTGCAGAGAGTGTTTTTGATAGCAGAGTATGAGGTCCTGTGGATAGTACAATTTGATAATGAAAAAGATAAATTCTGATGTAACTTGAATGATACAATAAATGAAAGTTGTGGAACTAAGCAAATGATTGTGACTTGAGATTTGAATAGCAGAGTTGTTATGGAGAGAGATAGAGTAGGAGGATTGGTTAGAAATATGATGAGCCTAGAATGAATGATAATAAGGAACAACTACTGGAAGTCTGTACTGAAAGAAGGTTATTTGTCTCAAACATCTTCTTTAGGCACAAGACCATCCATCAATACACTTGGGGAATCTATGAAAGAGATCAGAGGAGTATGATTGACTTGATTATGTATGATGAGAGATTGAGAAGGAAGATTATGGACACAAATGATAGGATCTGCAGAGATAAGCTCAGATCATTTCTTGGTGATCTCTAGGATGAATCTACTGAGGAAATGGAGAAATATGAGGACAAAAGAGGTATGGGTGCATATGAAAATGTAGGATGTGTGAATGAAGTAACAGATATATAAGGTATATTAAAAGCTGAGTTGAGTTGATGAGAACATATGCAATATATGGATATGTCTACATATCTTCCACATTACATATACAGTAATTATTCAAATAATTTCAATAAAGTAGATTGAAATATTCTTCATGCTTACATATACTTCATTATTTGAAATTAAGACTGTATTATCTATCATGTACAAGAATTGAAGGATTCAAATTTTCACCAGCTTTTAAACAAAATTGCCAATGGTGAATTAGATTCACACCAGTATTTCATAAGTGATAAAACATGGTTTCTCAAACTATTAGGTATTGACCTATGGAAAATCCTCATAAGTTATATGAGATTCTGTTACATGAAAAAAAAATTGGTATATTGTATACTGTTTTTGGAAATTGTATTATAAGCCGTATATTTTTTGATGAGATAGTGAATAGTCAAGCATACATCAGAATTTTGATTAATTCTATGCATGATTAACTAACAATGATTGCAAATACTGTCTTTTTCATCGAGATGGTATAGTGTGTCACACATTACATCTCTCTAGCATATGTTATTGACCTTTTACAGTGGAAGAAACTGGTAAAAGGTCAATAACATATGTTAGAGAAGTCAGTAAGCATTTATGCCATCACATTCATCAGATATTTATTTTTGAAAGTTCATAAAAGGGACTTTTTATAAGCTTCTAAAAAAGTATTATTGTAAGATCAGAGAATTATTGTATTAATTTTTTATGTTAGAAAAATTTATACATAAATTTTAGCCAACAGATTGCTTGTATGGATGACTAAATGCTCCTTGTTAGCTGATTATCAATATGTTTATTATCATGGAAGAAGTACTACTGATGCTTTATTTGCTGTTTCTTCTTTTATTCATCTCCAATTGCAAATTAAGAAATGTAAAATGTTTACCACTTTTGTAGACTTGAGCAAAGTCTTTGTCTCTGTAAATTTAAATTTTTTTATGTACAAATTAGAGACTTGGATTATCTTCAATGTTTTTGCAATAATTAATTATATTATTAACAAACAATATTATAGTTATTGAATCTTTTAGATCAAAAAATTTTTGTTACAAAATGACTAGAGGTTTACTCCAGTGAAATCCTCTAAGTGGTATTTTGTTGAATTTTTATATTGGTAACTTTATTAATGGTCTGAATCTTGATACTTTGGATAGCAGATATGTATACAATATTCTGTCACTTGCCATTAATTCCTTTGTGGATGATATATTATTTTTGGATATTTCTCAAAAATCTTCACAAAAAACTTTAATTTCTTTTAATATGTATTATTCAAATTTTGAGTTGAAAATAAATAAACGAAAAACTAAAATTGTCATTTTTCATAATGGTGGGAAGAAATCTGTAAAGTATCAGTTTTATATAGATAACCAATAGATTGAAATAATTTACCAAATTAAATATTTAGGTGTGATCTTTTCTTGCACTGGTCATTTTGCTTTGCAGTTTGATGATAATACAAAGGAATTCAATTCACAAATTATTGCTCTTTTGTTGTTAACACTCAGAATGAATGTTAATTATTTACAAATTCATCTTTGACTCTTATGATTTATTAATTCAGTCTTCTGTAGGTTATGTATTTTCCATGTGGGGTATTGAATTTGTAAAGAAAATGGAAAATTTAAGGATAAATTTTCTTCTAAATTATTACATTTAGAAAAATCTGTGCTGGGATCTGTTGTATGACTTAAAACATACACACAAAGAAGTCTTTTGGATTAAATTAATTCTAAAGTTTATTCAAAGCTTCTATATCTAAAAAATTAAATTATTTGCCTAGAGTTTATTTATTGAAATTAATTGATGGTCATTATAAGAATTCTTCTAATACTCTGCTTAAGTAAAATAAAGCACTACGAAGCAGTTATGGGAAAACAAATAAGCCGAAAATGTTCATTATTAAATTTTTGTTTGTTGTTTTCCCATAACTGCTTCGTAGTGCTTTACTTTACTTAAGCAGAGTATTTGAAAGGGTTTAGCAGTTTTTTAAGTTGTAATATAACTGTGACATTGAAGAATTCTTCTTTTGAAGTCAAATTGTTTTTCCAAAATTGTGCTTTAATTAAAAGAAAAAGGTATACATTATAGCTGTTTTAATAGTAATTATTTATCAAATCAAGACACCAAAAATATTTAGATAAATTGATTATTAATTTAAAATCTGTAGATGAAAGATATGCAATGTCTAAAAATTATGTTTCAAGATATTAACATATAATTAATGAATATCTTGAAACAATTTTTGCATATTATTATCATTGCATATTATTATTTTATATTAATTCTGTTTTAATCTTCCATGGAGAATAAAAACTACTTTTGCTCAATTCAGATTAAATCATTTTATATTATTATTAAATCAATGTTATATAAATTTGTAAAATAATATTTTTGTACAAGATATAACTTATAAACAAGTACTCAAAAAAGCTAGCACTCTTGAGCAGACCAAAGAAATCACACTGACAAAAGTCATTTTTAGGAGCACTTTTGGCTACTTTTAATGCCATCTTCAGCTTTCACAAATATGACTGAACCAGGATGGCACAATTTTATTTCCTAGTGTTTAATGTTTAATTTATGTTATATTATGTTTAATGTATTTTATGTTTCCTTAAATTATGTATTAATATATAAGCCTATTTAAATTGTATAACCCTTTAAAAAATATTTAAGCAATTTTAAGCACCATATACGACTATATATTGTATTGTAGCATTTAAACTTTCGATTTTTAATTTTATGTGTTCTAGAATGCTTGTACGTTTATATTTAGAATTTGTATTCTTTTTTTATATTTGTGAAAACTGAAGATGGCATTAAAAGTAGCCGAAAATGCTCCAAAAAATGATTTTTGTCAATGTGATTTCTTTGGTCTGCTCAAGAGTGCTAGCTTTTTTGAGTACTTGTTTATAAATAAATTACATTTTAGCATTTATAACTAAATTAATTATATGAAAATATATAATTAATAACTGGTTATCATTACATATAAAATAAATTTATAAATAGTAATGAAATATCTAAGTTTGAAGGTAAATAACAACCATTCTGAATAATCAACAGTGCATGGCCATAATAATATACAGAAAAATATTAAATAAAGAGTTCTCATAGGCAGATTCACAAATGAAAAATGGCCAATACTTTATGCAATTATTCTTACTGTACCACATTAATACTGATGGTACCTGGATCAAATTTATTTATGATACCATTTTTGTAGTTTTGTTCATAAATGATACTGTTTTCAATTACCCTTCCTTGTATAGAGTTTTTAACCATTCTTAGTAAGCTTGCATCTGTCAAAGCTATATCTATTTTATATTCATATACTCTTTGTGATAAAGTTGTCTTTTGTTTTTTCTACATCCAATATGTATTTTTTTAATTTTCTCTTTATTGAATGACATTAACCTATATAACATTACTCCTTATTTAGGTCTTTATTTATAAGAGGTAGTTTATAAATGCCTGGTGTTTTGATATTTGACACTTTGTCCTTGTCATTTCTGATTACATTGAAAAGAGTACTTCTTCTTGTGTATAATAATTTTCTCCCTATCTTCTTTTCAATTGGTTTCTTCAATTTAATTAAAGGTATATGCATTTCTACTGGATATAAAATTTTCTTCTCTTCATGTTGCTCAAGTATGTTATTCTTATTAATTAGCCTTACATAAGTAGATCTGACATACATAGATCCATATTTATGTAAGCTAGTTTTAGTTAATGAGCCTTACATAACAGTACATTACAAAGTTTTTACAGAAGAGGCCAACTGAAATTTGCCCCTTCTGTAAAAACTAGAAGTGTGGAACTCAGAATTCAATCTGGATTCTCCGAGATTGTAAGCAATTGTTTTACTTCATGACTTATGTACTTATTCTTTAATATAACTATTTTTAATATCAAGTCTTTGTGATCCACTAGTAGTATACTACATATCTAGATTTGATTTATGTACAGTTTTGAGACACAATCTACTTATATAAGTTAGAACTGCCTGTAAAAAACTATCTAACTGAATTTAAAACAAAATGTGTTGATTTAAAAAAATCTTTAATGTTTTTCTTAAAGTTAATTTTATTTTTATTTAAATTAATGAAGATGAATTGTTTAAGTTATAAATGGGAGAAAGAATGAAAGAAATACAGTTGATACAAAAATATTTCTCATTATTTTCTATATAATAATTTGATTTTATTTTTCAGGTATTTTGATAGGATATTCTGAAGGTAGGGGCATAAGAAATTATGCTATGTAAGTATCTACTCTGTAATTTTACATTAGATATTTTCCTCATTTAGAATTCAGACAAATGTCTTTGGTATTTGAGAATTCCATCCAGAGCATGAAAGAAAAGAATTATGATCATTTTGATCCTAATGAAATTCAATTTAACAAGGATTATTCAGATTTCAAAGAAAATATGGATAAAATAAGGGTATGTTTCTATTATATATGATAATATCTTTATATATGATCATACTAATAGGATACTAATATATGATCTACTATAATACTATAATACTATAATAGACTACTAATATATGATCATACTAATAAAATAAGGGTATGTTTCTATTATATATGATAATATCTTTATATATGATCATACTAATAGACTTTCTTTCCTGCAGAAATGGATGATATCTTTATTGATCTCTGGTTTTGAATCCACTTCCAATTGTTTTCAAGGTATTAGGTTTCTGATTAAAATGGAAAAAATCAATTTGGACTTTGAAATTTCCAAAAAATATTGGAAAATTTTACAGAAATATAATAAAGAACTTGACTACTATTCTCAAAAATTTCACCAGTATAGAAAAACTCCTCCATCACTACATGACTTCAGTTTTGTTGCAGGTAAATAATTTTATTTTTAGATTATAAACATTTTAAAACATTGGGAAGGAAATCATTGATATAAATAACATTTATGTAAGAGTTATTATTCATTGTAAGTGCCATCAAATTGATTTCAATTCATAGTAATTTCATAAATGAATAATTTCCTAAAAGTATTATCTTCACTATCTTTTTGATATTAAGTAAATTTAGATTGGTGATCACTTTTGTTGAATTACAGTAATTCATATAATATTAAGTCTTCCTATTTTTCTACTTCCTTCTGTGAGACCTATGAATGATATGAAATAGGCTTATGGCCTACCTGCAGTCTGTGAATTAGCAAGGATGAATAATGGGACTGACTAACTGACAGAGACTACATTTGATAAAACAAACAACTTCCTTTATTTTAGAGAGAGTCTACAATACAGTTATGACAATGTTGATCAGAAGGATAATACCTTGAAGTTGAATGTGACAGTTTCTTGTTGAAATGGTCTTCAAGTCCAGAGAGTATTTTCCTTTCAAGACGCTTAGTGAGATCTTTGTTCTTTAAATGAAAAAAATTCACTCCTTTTTGCACAATTTTTTGGTAATTCTCTCTCTCTCTTTCTTTCTGAATCTTTGGGCCTGATTGCATAAGAAACACTTTACCCAATCATAAATATCTATATTGATTCTTTTTTTCTAGGAAAAATAATAAACTTATCATTTGTTCTTAAGGTTTAACAAAAGCGCTCACATTATCTTATTGCTTTGTAAAGGGCGATCTCATTTTATCATTGTTTGATGAAATTTAACCTTCTACATTTTAAACATCTCCAATTTTCCTATCATAATTTAATT
>WUQG02401844.1:0-17454 GCA_011317285.2 Androctonus mauritanicus | reverse complement strand
CCCAATATAGGGGTGATTCTTCATCTACTGTTTATGCTCTTTCAGATGACAAAATATCAGCAAAATCCTAGACACATTGGGTGTGATGTTTCCTTGTTAGTTGTTCTTCTGGTTGCAATCTAAGATCCTTTGAGTTTCATAGAGTGTCTTTTTCGAGCTCCCCAAAGATCAACATATCGCACACATAGGATAAAGTGTAGGTGATATGTATAAGACTTTTTACATATAATGTATATATAATGTATATTACATCCTGTAAATATTGTAAATATTTATGTAAAGTGCTTTTAACATATTTAATTTTTAAAACTTTTTCCCTTATTGTTGTTTTTTAACCCTAGTTTTTTAACTTACGTAATTATGGTAACATAATGATTTTAAAGAAATTCTGTATTTGATGTTCTATGTTGTTTGTTTGAGTTTTTATTTTTAAACTTATAGCCTGATGATGGTGCATGTACACCAAAATCATTTGCTATAAATAAAAGTTTTTTGAAGTGAACAACTTCTGAACAGTGCTGATTTTTCTAGTTCTTTGTATTATAATACTAATAATAAAAAAGAAATATAGCAAAGTTAGAATATTTGCTAAGATCAACTTCTATAAAGTTCATCATCATTAATTTACATAATTTACCTGTTGGTAAATTTTTGGCATTTGCATCAAGAGAAGAAAAACTAAAATGTCTCAAATCTTCCATAAATGGCAACTGTATGAAAACAAGACACTGAAAAATTTTAAAATTAATTAAAATCAATTTTGATTATTATTTTCTTTAACTTCATTAGTATGTATATTATGTACACACACACTCACACACATACATATATATATAAGGTGCATCTAAAAGATTTAACCAAATTACAAAACTAAATTTAAGTTGCCAAAAAAATATAAAAAATTCATATAAACAGAAATACTTCCTTTGTTGCTGTGGTATTATATTTTGGCTGTTGGTTTATATTAGTAAACATACAGCCAAAAATATAATACTACAGCAAATCAATTTCAAAAAGAGTAATTATTATTCAGTAAACTTTATTTAAATTTTAAGTTAATATACATTAAATTCTAACAATAATAATAATAATATATTCTTAAAGAATATTTCATTTAATAGGCATTTTTACTTGTTTATTTTCAGAAAAAAATGACTTGTAATTTGATGAAAAACATTGTAATCATATACTCTTGTAAACTTTTCACGATTTTGATAAAGAGTTTATTCCCAAAATTGCCCAACCTTTGGATACACCTTATAAATATCATATATTTAATATAAATATAATTTTTTTGATACTTCATATTCTTTCTTAATTCGAGGAGAAAGGAATCCTAATTTTGGTGCAGAATTAGTTGAATAAACATATCGGACTACAGCTACCATACTTGTTTCATACAGAGCTTGAATAAATGCTGACAGAGCTTTTTCAACTAACTAAAAATTAAAATAATTCATAATTAATTTCATAACTTAATTGATTTCATATATAGCAAAATTTTAATAAATTCAAATTATTAAAAGCATCAAAAGTGAATGGATATATTTAGAATAAATATAAATATTGTTATCATTAGATTAGCATTTTATTACAAAAAATTTGAAGTAATGTTGAAATAGAAGATTTTAATAAATACTATAAAGTCTTAATATTTTGGTATTAAAGTACTGTAACTTTTATGTTTAACTATATTGTCCTGTGATGCAAATATAGAAATAATATGATACTTTATATCAGTAGCATTCAATTTTCATAAAATTTTGATTTCTAGAAAGTTTAAAGTATTTTATAGTGTCATCTGATGTTATCAGCTAAAACTTTATTACTTAAATTTAATTTTAAACTATTATTTTATTATTTATAATTTTATTATTAAACTAATACGAATTTGAAAATACAGGATGGCAATAATTAAAGAGGATAGCAAAGAATATGTTGGACCAAACTCAGCTAACTTTGATATAATACTTTCCAGACAATGGGAATTCAATTTTGATAAAGAAAATAAATAGTTCTAAAATGCACCACCAGGGGGAAATGCAGCTGCACATGGAGTTAATATGCAAATTTCAGTCAATTGGCATCATCAGATTTGTGGACATAAGCCTGTACAGGAGTGACATGGGTCTGATAAGACCTACTAGATGCTGATGTGATCATTACTTTATGCAATACTCTGTTTATATGATCATGCTATGCTCATAAAGTTTTATTCCCAAAATAATGGTAATGCTTCTGTTGCACTTCAGTTATTCCAGACAGCAAAGGACTTATGGAAAAGCCCCATTACTATTACCAATTTGCAAAAAATGATCTCTTAGGATCATTTGCAAAAATCCTCTCACATATATTGACAGTGCAGCAAGTCTTATGACAGCATTTTACTGAAGACCAAATAATTAGTTGAGTATTCCCTACAAAGTGGCTAGTCTATTTCTCACTCAACGTGACTTCTGATTGTGGGGTATTTAAAAATTTGATTTACCAAGGACACACAGGCAATTTAGCAACTTGAAGGACCAAATAATGCTTCACTTGAGATATATATTAATAACATATTTATTACGTATGTTAATTGTATTTAATAAAAAGTTTGATTGTTTCTGATGTTAGGCTTAGAAATTATAATTTAACAACTATAAGAATTGTTAATATTTTAAATATAGGTTATGTTCCATTGTTCTGTTTTAATCTTATGAGCTGATGATAGTTAATAAAATAATCAAAAATACTTCTAATTGATTTGTTCAGATCTGATATTCATAATTGCTATGCACAAACTGCCTATATGGTTTATAATCTTATGTTCAGATCTGAATTTATTTTAGCAACATTTTTCTGACTGCTAGTAGTGCTAAGATTAGACATTTTTGTATATCATGGATGCTATTCTAACAACACAGCTATTGTAAAAAATTTTAATTCTGGTGAAATTGCACTTTTTCAATTATATAAATTGTTATATCTTTTGATAATTTTATATCCCTATTATGATAAATAAACACACAAATTCTATTTTTTTACAGATAATATCATGGCTGAACCTAAGAAAAAATATAAACAATATAATATTAAATATTTGAACTATGGCTTTATTAAATCACCCACAAACAATACATTATCAGTGTGCCTGATTTGCCAAAAAGTTTTATCAAATGAAGCTATGAAGCCTTAAAGACTATAAGAACTTGGATGCTATTGAAAACAAGATGTGGATGGATTGCATGCTTTTACATTTCATTACCGATTACTAAATCAAGAAAACTGCATACTATTGGTGAAAAACTAATTCTATCAACTATAAATAAGTAATATGCATTATGCTACACAAGCCAACATCTGATATTATCAGGAAAATTTTTTTGAGCAATAATACAGTGTAAAGAAGAATTGATGAAATAGCTCAAAATGTGGAAGATTCATTATGTGAGCATTTAAAAATATCTCAGTTCAATATACAGCTATCAAGCTGTCAACTTTGCCAAGAAATGAAGCCTTACATTTATCATATGTGTATTTCATAAAAGAAGAAAAAATTTGCCAAGATAGCTGTGTCTGCAACAATAGAAATATCTAAAATTTCAATAAAATGAATGATTTTTGAACACTATTGATCTATTTATTATTTTAGATTTTTATATGCCCTGTTTTAAATATTGTTTTATGATTAGTTTCAGATAATTTTCTTTTTGAAATATAAGGTTATTAGAACTGGCACAAATAAACTTTGTGACTTATTCCTTAGTTTATTGACTTGAAGACATTGCAAGACCAAAATAATTAATGTATCACTATGAAATTTTAAAAAGATAAAATGGATCTTTCAGAAACAATTAAAGGGTAGCAGGTGCAGTACGAAACCTTTATTGGAGGACCTGGTGGTAACTATGGATGGCGTTACTCTTCCGGGTTTTGCAGAAAGATTAATTCGAAAGGGTCCTAAATGTTCTCTACGTTGCAGAAGTCATTTAATTAATTCCATTCCACAACTAGAATCTTGTCTTGTTGGTGTGGACGAGGCAGCTGCGGAAAGTGTTAGATGGGACATCGCTAAATGCTTTAAAAATAAACAACGCCTTAAGAGAGAGGAACGCTCTGACCAGGTGGCTGTTAAGTTAACTAAACAGTGGATGCAGGAGGAAAGCATCACTTGCACACGGGACGATAAATCCAACAGAATGGTATTTTTAAAAACGTCCACTTACACGGACATGTTATTTAATTATATTAATACTTCTGACTCTGTGGAATTGAGTGAGGATCCTACTGATAAACTTACAGGTAGGGTGAATAGGCTAATGAGGAGCAAGAAACTTCCCGATTTTTTGTTTAAGGCGCGTGTTTCTGCACCATCATGTCCGCGGCTTTTCGGGTTTGTCAAATTACATAAAAATCCTGTAGGTATTAGGCCCATTGTGGCCCGATATACGTGCCCTACTTTTGTATTGGAACAAAAAATTGCAAATTGGTGTAAACAAATAATGGAACCATATGAGTTTACTGTATCTTCTCCGCTGAAATTTATTGATAAACTTTTAGAGTCTGGTCCATTTCCGGAAGAACGATTCATTGTCCTGGATTACGACAATTTGTTTCCTTCAATTAATATAGATGCTGCGACACTATTTCTCTATCGTCTTTTTCTACAACATTTTTCGCACGACGAAGTTCCGTCCGATTTGTTAAGAGAAATTTGTGATTTAGTTTGTCATTCTTCATACTTTACCTTTAACAAAAAATATTACTTTCAGAAAAAAGGTGTGTGCATAGGCAGTCCTCTAGCAGGGATTTTGGCTGAACTTGTCATCAGATACCAAGAAGAAATTGTTATTAAATCATTAAGAAAGGAGTTTAAGCTATATGTACGCTACGTCGATGATATTTTTATAATCACAGAAAGTAGAGGAAAAGAAAACTTGTTCAAAGAAGCTTTATCTAATGAAAACCTAGGTTTAAACTTAACTTAGACCAAGTCAGCGAGAGTAATGCACACTTTTTGGATAACGTTTCTCTCAATAAAGTTTTTATCCTGTTAAGAGCTTTGTTTTTTGTGTGCATTTTTGAGAATAATTTGACATTTTTCTAAATAGTTTTGGTATAGATCTTTTAGGGACTTTAGCTTTTTTAAATTTTTTTTAGTTCTAAGTAAAATGCTGATTTTTAACTATTTATTCATTCTTTTGATGCTTTTATTTAGATACTAATAAAGGGTTTTTTTTTAAATTGTTGGCTATTTACACTGCATTAGTGTTGGAGGATGACTAAGTGTGTGTGTTCAAGTTAGACAAAATTAATTAATTTCTAGCCATACTGTTTATAAATATTTTAGTTGATGATGCTGGTGCTTCATCCTGGAATAATAAATGGTGCTTTTACTGTTATTAGTTTAATAGATATGGAAGTTTGTAAGAATTTATTATTACTATTTTTAAATAACATTTGCAAAAGTTCTTTTTAAAAATTTTTTTAAAAAATATTTTTTTTTTTTAACAAAATATTTTCATAAATTGTTAAACATCAAATGCTTATTACCTTTTTTGTGATGAGATTACTAAACTGTTTGTAATTTTCTTAAAAATCAATTTTTTTAATTGCAACTAGTACATTTAAAAATTTTTTTTATAATTTTAATATAACAAATTTCTTTTTATTACAAAAACCGAATTGCATTTTATAATTGTGCAGTTAAATATTTTGTGAATCGCAAAATAACATGAAAAAATTATCTGAATTTTACAGCATTGGGTGACTAAGTTAAAGCTATTAATGAGATATATCATGTCAATGCTCTTCAGAAGGATTTGAGAAGTAATATATATATTTTGAAATCTTGAAATTTTTAAGAAATATAAGCAAGAATGAAAATATACTTTAGTTTTTTAAAGAGCTGTAATCCTATTACAAGAATTCATTTTTAATATTAATAAAGCAAAGGATTTTGCAATAAGACAAATGATAGGAGAAATTATATACCATATTTATCATCCAAAATATGGTAAAGAAATAGTTTCTGAACACAATACTATCAATTCACTTCATTTTAAAGAAATCTGTTTAAAAATCTTAAAAATCAATTTATTTTTAATTTTTTTGAATTTACAAAATGAGATCTTTTATTAATTTATATATATATATAATTTTTTAATTCATATAGTGTAGTAATCATCTGATATCATGAGTATTCCATATCCAAACAAATCTTTAAAATTGATACACAATGATATTACATGAAATTACATCACTTTAGGCTAAAACTTTCATTTATATATAATGTGCTGAACATGTTGTTGAAATTCTTTTTTAAATTTTACTTTTCTATTGAATTCTTAATTTTATTTTTAATCTAATATTTTTATCTAAATCTGCATAGATTTAGAACAATATCTTGCAGCAATATGAAATAATTTTAATTTTTTTTTTTTTTTTTTACACTACATTGTTCTGATTTTTTTTCCAGCTTTTGGAAACCTTAAGATGACCTAGTATATTTCAATATATATCCATTGTTTTGAAATAAATTATCATTTTATCTGAAATAATTTTTGAAAATTGAAAAATATTTTATATATTATGTAATTTTAACAATTTTTAAAAAAAATTTTTTCTTAATTTTTGTATAATATTTAGATGCAAACAAAAAAAATATTTTTGCTATTTTGTTAGTGCTTCACTGGTTTTCTTATAATGCTAGTTAATGTCTTACACCATTTTTATTAGAATCTTAAAATATATACTTTCAAATAATGCACATTTGATCAAGTGCTGGTGATGTATTATAAAGCTAATAGTAAATGTTATGTTATGACAAATTATTTTGGGAAAAATGGATTTTACAAAGTAAAAATTTTAAAATTTTATATTACAAAAATGCTGCCAGTTTTTAATAAAAATTGAAATGTAAATTTTTATAAAAAAAGGATAATGACTTTTTTTAATCCATTTTTTTTATAACTAATTTGAAATTTTTTTTTGACATGAAATTTAGAATAAATGTTGCAATTTTTTGATAGTTTAATGCTATGTTCATTTCATGATATTTTTATCTCCAACTACTTCAATATTTTATTGGAGATTAACAAAAATGTGCTTTTTATTTTTCCTATTTTTATAGTTGAAACAAAATTATCAAATTCAGTTAAAAATTTACAAAAATTCATTTTGTATATTTTTCAGCCTCCATAATCTTTTGCTGCTATTATACAATGCTATAAAACATATACTACTACATAACATTTTGATTTAACCATTTTTGTGATTTTATTGTTGCAAAAAATTCTTTGCACTATTTTTTTCATTTTCTTGTTTATTTTGATTTTCTTACAATGACTGTCTAATCTCTACTTTTTATTTTTTTTTTGAAAGTTATGTTTCTTTTTAAAAAGTTAAAATCTAAAAAAAGCTTTAAAAAATTAAGAATTATTACATAATAAATTTCATTTCATACATAATTAAGAGATTCAGCTGTTTTCTACAAAATTTTGAAAACATTTTAAGATTTTTCTATAAACATTTTATAATAATAATAATAATAATAATAATAATAATAATAATAATAATAATAATAATAATAATAATAATAATAATACTACTACCACCGAGAAATCTTAATTTTCAAGCTAAATATAGATTCACTTTTTTAATTTTATAGGCACCTGGCATACAATATCCTTTTCAGAGATATTATACTCCTTCAATTAACTCAAATTGGAAATTAAAGATGGTAAGTAATTAAATTCTGACCAAATTATAATTAGATATTTATACTGCATTTTACAGATGTTTTTCCTCTATATATAAAATTAATTTTTTAATATTTTTTTGAAATTTTTTTCTTTTTTAATAAATGAATCAATTAGGTTTTTTGTTAATTTTTGCAGCATTCTTTCCAAGAAAGGCCAATTTACAAAATCCTAAGAATGAAATTTTCATTTATAGTTTTTTTTTACAAAATCTTTGTTGAAATTTTTAGTTTTTTTAAACTTAACTTTATTGTACATGTGTGCGTGTGTGCACTATATTTGTTCTTAAGTTTTTCAAAATTTTTAATTTTCAGCCTGAAGGTACTGTCAAATATTATCATCCTTTTAGTCCAGAAGATGATGCCCAACAACTACGAAGTGCCATGAAAGGATTGGGTAAAAATTTTTTATCAGAATTTGTGAAATTTATGCTTAAAATTATTGATCCTGTTTTTTTTCCTGTTTGTAGGCACAGATGAAGCATCAATCATTGATATATTAGCCCGTCGTACAAATGTACAGCGACAAGAAATTAGTGTTGCTTATAAAACTCAATTTGGAAGAGTAAGTTGTCTTTTCCTGAGAATTTCTAATCTAATTTATTAAATTCCTAAAGATCCATTGTTTGACAGACATAACATTCAACACTAATCAATTTCAAATAAACATTATCCAGTTTGAACAAAATTCATATTAGAATCCACTAAAGAATAAAATGCTAAAAATGATTTGACATTTATTGCTGTATCAGTAGTAATGGAATTATCTAAATTTTTTAAATTCAAGAAATTTTTAAAAATATGAAATAGATTTTAATTTCATTTTTTTTATTTTAATGACATGATCATCTTACTCTGCATTAAATTACAATATTAAAAAGCAAAATATCTTAAAGGGTATATCATACTGGTTTTAAATGTATTTTGCATTTTATCAATTGAAACAAAGCTGTTTGTGTATAATCAAGTCTATCAAAATTCTTGTCGTAGGAAGCAATTACTCTTTCGTGATTGAAGTAGCCATTTTTTTTTTTTCAAAATGATCTTTTTAAATAAAATTTATTTAAAAATTTTCTTATTGAATAATAGCTTTGGTATCCATTATTGATGGCCATAAAGGAAGTGATACATTCCTAGATAGGATCACATATATTGCAGTTGATGATAGTGTATCTGTACAATATTTTTAAGATTTTTATAAATATTTTGGATGTTTTTGAAGTTGTCAATTGCAATGTTTGGAAGTTTATCAACTGTAATGTTTTGAAGTTGTATATTTGAATGTTTTTAAAAATGATTTTAATTCTGAACAGCAAATACATGGCTGCATGATATTTTTGCTATCCTAGTGATCTTAAACATATATTTTGTGCTAACAAAAAGCAGTATGATGCATCTGCACCAGTCTTAAAAATTCTGTTTTGAGGGCTGTATCATTAGTCTGCAATGGTTGATTTGATTTTGTAAATATTTTACTGTGAAATATTTGGTTTGAAGATGCCTTTCATTGTATTTTTCATATCTAATCAAATTACGATTTTCAAAAGCACTTTTAAAATTATTATTTTTTTGTTTTTCAAAATCTCTTGTTTTTGTTTGTGAGATAAGTCAAGAAAATTTCATAATTTTAATAATTCACTAGGATACTAAGAGATTCTGCCTTTCTTGCTTTGCTACTAGTATTTTTGTTTATCCTTTTTAGAGTTTTTAACACACCTTTTTCAGGTAAAAAAAAAAATTTTTAGCAAAATTTTTGTTTTGAAATCTTTTTCAGGATGATTTTGATTTTACATACTCTTTTTATGAAATAGGAAAATAACTAAATTATCAGAAATCACCTGTAAATTAAACAAATTAAACAAAATATTAAAATCAAAATTGACTGATAATTATTTGGAATCTATCATTGGACCTGAATTCATGAATAAGAAAATGTGCAATGGTCTACTGTAGTGGCATCATTTTTGTCGTCTTTAGCATTAAGTTTATATTGAATTATGACAAATATTGAAGTAATTTTTTTTATATTGCCATAAACTTTGTTAGTAAACTTAATTAAAAATCAAAATCAAGTTATTTTCTGATTTTTGACCTAGATTTGAATCAAATTTTCATTTGAAGAAGTTTAGGACTATGTGCATTTTTCTTCTTTTACTCCATGTATTTAGCTCTAAAATATGTATATTTTAATCTGTAATGCCTGCATCTGTTATAGGCATAAGTCTTCAGAAATAAAGGCATATCCTTGCTAATATAGATTTTCTGACTGTAAAAAGAAATCTTGGTCATTTTTTTCCACTTCCCAGTGAAATGTAAAAATCCAAAATCCTATTTATTATAATTTATTAAATACACAATAGTACTAGGCTTAAAATGGATTGGTGCAGGTAACAAAATGCCACTAGTTGACCCTATTTTTGATTTTTGCTGAGTCAGTTGATCTGCATGTCACTACTGAAATCATTTTAAGAGCAAGCCAAGCAAAAAAAGTAATAAACATAATGAATGTAATTTTAAAAACACTACTAGCAAACAGTGTTTTTTAATACAATATATACAGACACAACTTGTCCCTTTTTTTTTTCCTCTTCACTATAATAAGTTTGGATTTTTTTTTAATAACATTTTTTAAAAATAGTTTAAAATTAAAATTATTTCATACAATTTTTGAATTGTAATTTTTAAGTGCTGTTTTATCTAAAGAAATATGTTAATGCTTGATTCAAACACAATTATAGCCTCTAAATTATTGGTTTTTTTATTAAAAATTGTGCTACTTTAACATTTTTCATCTGAATATGTTCATACTTGATTTTTAAGATATCCCATCTGTTTTTTGTTTTTTAAAAAATCAGAAATGGAATGTTTAAATTGCATATGCTTGTTTTTAATAACCTAGAAGAGAAAAATGTTCTGGAAATTCCTGTGCATTTTATATATACTACAAAAATGAGGTATTCTTAGTTAAGAAAGTAAATATATTTAGATATACCATCCTTGTCTTTTTTTCATTTTCAAGTTATTTGAAAATGAAAAAAAGACAAGGATGGTATGTATTAAGGAATTTATTTGAAATAATACACCTGTAAATTTTCAAATTTTACAGGTATATTTCAAACAAACTTTTTTATCATCCAGTATATTAGAATGATTAAGCATCCATTCTTAAATTCTTTCATTACTGAAATAATAAAAATTACAATAAATCTTTAAGAAATAAAAACATGCTTAATTGGAGTAAAATTAGTTTATATTACACAATATTATAATAAGCATTTTGGCTATCTGTACTCATTTTCATGGTATATTTATTTAGCTTTTTAAAACTATTGTTGCAATCTGCATTTACCTAATTTTTTAAAAAATAGCAATTAAAAATTGTAGAAAATTTTTTCCATTTTAAAACAACTTCATTATTAGTTAAAAAAAACAAATGCAGATTGCATCAACATTGTTTTTAAAAAGTCTAATATTGAAATGTCCACCTGATAGCTAAAATATAACTATATTAGCAAAATTTGTTTAAATTATATATTATTTTTTAAATGTTTACCCAAAATGATTTGTTGTCACTATGCAATGCATTTTTCTTGCATTCAAACTTGTGAATATAAGGCAATGAAATGTGCATAAGTTCTATAATATTTTTTGTACATTTTTAAGATAAACCATGCAGCTTCTGTTGAAAATATTAAAACGACTAATACATCATAGTATAGATGTACTAGTCCTTTTTAATATTTTCAACAGAAGCTGCATGGTTTATCTTAAAAATGTGCACAAGTTCTGTATTTTTTTGTACATTTCATTGCCTTAACTTTTGGAGTGCATTCTAATATAAGTTGATTTGCTTTGTTTGTTTTTTTAATTAAAAATTTTCTAAAGCAAGCTTCCATTTCTTTTTCAAAAAACATAAATTTTTTTTGAAGATTTTGTTTTTAATAAATTTGTCAAAATCAAAAAATTATCAATATGGATTTAATAGAATTTTTATGCAGCTTTTAAAATTTAAAAAAAATTTTCCAAAACAACTTTTGTTTATATAATTTTTAAAAGTATATGCATAGCAAAGTTGTTTTTTAAATGGCATATGATTTTGGTATTTAACATCATATAGGAGAGAAGGTTTTATTGTGAAATTTTGTTGTCTGCAAAAGTTATATTTTATAGCTTCTTATAATAAATTTTAATCTGAGTAATTTTCAAAGTTTTTTTATTAATTTTAATATGAAAATTCTTAAGATATTTTAACTTAAATCTTATTTGGTATAGGATTTGGTAGAAGATTTGAACAGTGAATTATCTGGAAGATTTGAAGATGTCATTAATGCCTTGATGATGCCTCTTGTTGAATATTTAGCCAAAGAGCTGCGTCATGCCTTATCTGGTGCAGGAACTGATGAAGACGTGCTAATAGAAATTCTCTGCTCTAGTGAAAATCGAGAAATCCTTGAAATTAAAGAAACTTATCAGACATGTAATTTTAAATATTTATTTCTTCAGTAAATAGTTTGTTTTTTTTATAAATTTTTTGAAAATTTTTTAAAAAGATGGTGGTGTTTTTTAATTTTATTTCTTATAAAAAAAATTAAATAAAAATCATTGCATATATACTGTATGGAGAATAACTAACTACTAAGAAATGTTTCAAGAACTTCTGTAAAATATTTGAATAATTTAATTGACCTCTTTTTCTTAAAAGTTTAAGCAGTTTCTATATTTTTATTTTTAGTATTTGATAGGAGTTTAGAAGATGATCTTGTGAGTGATACTTCTGGAGATTTCAGAAGATTATTAGTATCTATGAGTACTGTAAGTTTTTTATTACTTAAAATTTATAAGTTATTTTTAATTTTTGAACAGTTGATTTGCAGATTCTATTTAAAATTTAATCATTTCAAAAACATTTATGCTTTTAATACATAATGCATAATTTTCAAGCTCATTAAGTATAATTGACAAATAGATTTAATTTTATTCTTATTGCTTTGCTGGCTTTAATTTTATTAAAAATTTTGCCAAAAATTCTTAACATTTTGTCTATGGGGAAATTGTTACTCTTGAGCCCACTCCAAGAAAGAATTAATTTGGTTATGAAACCACTTCCCTTTTTATATAAGATTACAAATAACTATATGAATAAAGTATAAGTTGAATTTAATATACAGTACTAACATCATACCTGCTTAGACTATTGACTTTTATATTAAGAATGATATCATAAAAGCACAAAACAGTGTTGTCATCATAGATTATAATATTTTTAATCTAATATGTAACAATATTTTATCAACTATAAATCTTTTCTGCCTAGATTTTATAGTGCAATTTATATTTAAAAATATAAACCACATATTGTAATTGCTATAATTACATAAAACATATTTAATTTAAACCTGCAGTCAATGTGCAGAGTAACTGTCTGAATCTTTTTAAATTAATACTTTCTCAAGTATTCAAATCTCATTTTGGCACCTTGATGATGGGGGAAATCTTAATTTTGTAATTATATTTATTGCCAACTTTTAACAAAAAAGTCAATGTGGCCATTTTTGTTAGGAACTAGAGTAGATATGTATGATGCATCTCCGTTCATTGATTTATTTAATCAAATCATTCTATGTTTTTTGAAAAATCTTCAATTTTTTTAGCTAACTTCCCCCTATAGAAGTATTGAATTTTTGGTTTTTACTTTCCTTTTTAGTGTTATGGTCACTATCTTTTTTAAATGCATTTTTCTGTAAATTTTAATGTGAATTTATTTATTCCTATATTCTGAAGTTTTGTAAGTTTTTTTTCCTTTTTAGATTTCATATTTATTGTAAAAAGGTCGTTTTGAAGATTTGAGATTCAAATTTTATTAGATTTTTGAAAAATTAATAGGCAAAGAAGTACTTTTAACATAAAAATGTAGAGTAATATTTCTTCTTGAATATGAAAAATTTTTAAAATGTGAAAAAAATAGCTAGAAAATTCTTTTTTTAGCTTTAAATAAAATTTTTCAAAATTATTTTTAAAAGTTGACATAAAGGGTAATAATTTAAAAATAATAGGTTTAGAAAGGTTGGTCTAAAATTTTTATAAAGTTTTATCCAACTATAAATTGATTTATGAAATGTATTCTTAGGTTCTAATATTATGATTTACCATAATTTTTCCAAAAATCTTCAAAGCAGTGGCAAGTAATTTTTTATTTTGTCAGAAAAAAAACTTATTTTTATGGATTTTATTTAATCCAATTTTGAGATTTCTGTGTATTTTTAAATAAGAATCATCTTATTCAAATCAAATTTACATATTCTATGTGTATGTACATTTTAAATTAAAAATAAATATCTTTTAAACTTCATTTTTTCAGAAAAAAATTTTTATTTTTTTTGTCAATTTTCTTTGTAATTAAATATATATATATATTTGAACAGCTCATATGAAAAGTATTTTGTAGTATTTCTGAAGTTGTTGCTAATGGGAATATTTAATATTTTTATGTAAAGTCAGAGTGGCTATATATAAAATTAAGAAAAACAGAATTCTTATGCAAGGCAAATTTTATAAGTTGAAAAATTTTTTTTTTTTTTTTTTTTTTTTTTTTTTTAAATAAATTCTGGATTCAAAAGCTTCCAAGGCTAGATGACGACAATGATTTGTACCTATAAAATATTATGCAGTCATATTATTCCCTGATTTGAAAATGAGACAATGCCACATGGAAAAGATATCCAAACCAGTATATGACAAATTAAGAGCAACAATGCAAAAACAACAAATTTATTCAATATGAAATCTCTATCTACAAATACAATAGATATTTATGCTAATTAGATATTTAGATTTTATATATATACACTTTTATAAAAATTACAGGAAATATTGTCACTCAATTTTTACATTTTATATAGGTTATATTTTCATTTCCAAAAAATATTGTGGGCCAAGATAATGCAATCCAAGATTTTAGAGTTGATTTTAAAATTGGTTGGGGAAACACTGGTTTAGATTTGTTGTGCTGAAAATGTAAGTTTTGTAAAATTTAGTTGTATCCAAAAATTGTTTGGGAGTTGTTTTTTGCTTTATAGTAAACCATGCTATATGAATTGCAATATATAACTTACTGAAGTCAAATTAGGTACCACATTAAGTGTGGTGCAATGTTTTTCTAAAAGCTCTCAAGTTCTAATGTATCAGAGTTCTAATACTGATCACATATTACTAAAGATATGCAGGAAAGTTTCAAATATTTTTTGTTTTTGTATTCAGACTGATTTTACGTTTGAGCAATTTTTTAAAATCCTTTTTGAAAATTTTCTTTAAAATATCCAAAATTCTTTCCTTATTTAAAGTTGTTTGCTAAAAATTCTATTACAATACTAGAATCAAAAGCAATTTAATTAATGATGAAAACTCATTCCAGATTTTTAATGAAAATTTTACTTTAGAGAATTAAATGAAGGATTAGAAATAGGAAAAAAGCTAAAAACATTTTATGAATATTGCCATCAACAGAGCACTTTGTCAAATTTTTAAAAGGAAATTTTCTACTTCCAAATTTTCAGATTAAATATAATTTTGGGAAAGGGTTCATTTTTAAATAATGAGAATAGACTAAATTATTGACTCTTCAATGATGAATCTATGCAATCAATATTAGAAAACCATGTTTGGAGTTATCCACAAATAAATTCCAAGAGTGAATAAATAATATAGTGAAACACCTAATATTTTTTTATTTTTGGTTTAATGGAAAAATATTTTATTTAACTTTGTCTTCAAAAAGATTGAAATGCATATTTAAAAGTAAATCCTTTTTTACAACTATTTAAATTCCTATTTATACATTAAACAAGATACAAGTATGTATTTATTTTTTTCCAGCAATATGGAGTTGCAATTATTTCATACATAACTGCTGATATTTATAGAAAAGCTATCACAGTTCAGATAAATTTTTATTCATTTTAATTTTGATAGATCTTAGTCAAATATATTGTAACAATTTACAATGAAAGTTACATGCCATGCTTATTGTTTTTAATGACAAAAGATTTAAAGATATTTTGGTTTTCCCATCATAAATATCTATAATTTGATTAATAAAACCAAAACATGGGTTATTTTTTAAAATTTTTGGAGTCAATCTTCTAGCCTTTTAAACAAGACAGCTGACTGAACATTTTAATTTTATATTAAAAAATATATATATTTTAATTTCAAGTAAACTAGGTGTACAAATTATACTAAAAATACATTATCTAATATTGCAGTTTTTCCATTTTATGTGTCATTGATGAAACAATTTTTTTTGAAATTTTGGAATCTTTAATTTTGGCTAGATCTAGGCCAAAATTTTTACAAAAAAAATATGTAAAGAAATCATTTTACTCAAATATTCACTTTTGATTTGTAGGCAGTCCTTGATCTAAGACAGCTTGAAAAATGTGAATTGCCCACATAATTCATGAAAATGAATATTAAAATAAGTTCCTGAAATCCAAAAATATGCACCTCCTAATAATTTTGCTAAAGTTGTAGACATTCTGCCACTTATAAAAAGATTAAAATAATACATCACGCAACAAGTGCAGAAAGTTGCCATTCACTGAAAAACGTCTTGGTCCGTAATTTCTTTCGGAATACGATGTAATCGGTGACTGTCCGCACGTGTTCGTGCACATTCTTTTTTATAACGAATACTATAACAATAGTACATTTCTTGCAAAAAATATCGTTTTTGATTCATTTTATTATTGTGTCAATGAAGAAAATGTTCAAAGTCCTGAATATGTGTAATAAAAACATATCTTTTATTTTTTTTGCTCGTAAATCGGCCGAAAATGTGAAACAATTAAGAATTTTATTGGAAACTGATAATTGAATGTGTATAATCAATTCATTGCTCGAAATTGTATTTAAAACCTATCTTCCAGAAAAGCGTCTTTTCGGTCTTATTTTGAAAACGTTTATATTTGTTTTTACGTAAAACATAATCCAAAACAATGCTTTTTTGGCTTTTCGCTATTTAACACTTCATCCGCTGCCACCCGCGCTTATCTCAAATCTCACGACTACTGAGTACTTTTTTTACGTAATCTCTTACCATGTTTAAAGTTATTTCCAACACAAAAACTTTGTATTTTTCACGGCTGAGATTAAAACAAGCAAACATTAAACTTTACAGGCCACAAGATAGGCAAAGTTATGATTCTCAAGTCCAAAAAAGATTCGAAATACTTGAAATTTTTAACTTGAAGACTGAAAAGACATTTTGCAAGCTAGATTTTAATTATGAAACTCAAAAAAGACTATTTTTTGTAAACATTTATTGTGCTGAATGTTGAAACTTAGAAGAATACAAAAAAAGATGTTTAACAAAATTTTTTTCTATAAAACCTCTTTGAGGAATAAGAGATGCTCATCAGAACCCAGTTTCCCCTATTTAATTAAAGAAGTGATTACACGGAATTAAAAATTTTGTGCAAATAAATGCATACACACTCAATTTAAAATCTTATTATCATTTTGTCCATTACTGTTATTATCATTCCGTAACTTTTTTTGTGCCCTTTCACAACATTTAATTACGAAAATTGAAAGGAAATAAAAGCCTGCAACGGCATTTGAAAAAAAAGCACGAATAAACGATTTCGATAAAAACAAGTGCTGGGCAGAATTTTTCATATTATAAGCCATGTGGTATTCGCATGAATAGCGAACTT
>WUQG02401833.1:0-17456 GCA_011317285.2 Androctonus mauritanicus | reverse complement strand
CTTTTAAATTCTTAAATCTGTTTGGTTCAAATTTGTAGAACAAGAAAATTTCATTATTGATAAACAACTCTTCAAAAATGAGATTTTTTTATTTTTCTTGTTTCTCCGAACAAGAAAAACGCTTAATTTAATCGAATAATAAAGACAAATAGGCTATTTATCTAAATTATAAGTTATTATCTTACATTGCATGGAGAAATTTCGCTTGATTAAAAACAAAAAAAAAAAAAAAAATGCCAATAATAGCAGAATAACATCGTTCAAAAATTTCGACTTTTACCCAGTCGAGTAAACAGGAAAAAAAAAATATATATTAAAATAAAATAAAAAATAGCATTTAATCTATTTAATTTAATTTTTTTTAATAATTTATGTAATTAATAACGAACGAAAAATGCACACAAACACAAATTAAAATTAAGAAATAATAATAATAATAATAATAATATTCGAGAAAACAGGAAAAATAGCTTTTCGTACAAAAAATTTCACTTAATTTTATTAACTGATGCAAGAGAATATAATAAGTTTTTTTTTAAATTTAAGAAATTTCGATGTTTTTTTAACGTGCATATAATTTATTATCATTATTAAAGTTTTTTTTTTTTGTGATTGGTTATTGAATGATTAATTGATACGCGCGAATGTTCTTATTGGCTAAACAATTTGTAAACTTACGAAGAGGCGTTGCTATTTTTATTTTATAATTGTTTAAACATAATTTGTAAGTATAGATTTGTATAAATAAGACTTTTTGTAAAAAATAGAAAAAAATTGACTTAAAGAAATAAATTTTATTCTCTTAACAAATTGTGACAAATTGCAACAAGTCAGTTGGAGAATTTATTTTCTTCCAGTAACAAGAGAGTAACACACTTTGTTACCAAATTAGCCACAGATTTTTTTCTTCTTCTTCTTCTTCTTTTTATATCGTTAATATAATAAAATATTCTTATTGATTCGCTCTTCTTCAATTTTAATAATATTTTATACACAGCATTTTATTCACTTAATAAAAAAATCAAAAGTGATTCTTTCTTTTGTTTTTTTGTTTTTCATGCAAGTTCTTGATTTTTCTCGGTTACCATATTTGTTTTTGTTACATATTCGATAATCGAATAAGATTTTTTGTTTTTGAATGGTTTTATCGAGTTATTTTTCTTATGAAAATGTCTGTCCATCGATAATCTTTATTTTTATAATATATAGTCTATATATATATTTCAAAGACAACTAGAAGAAAGATTTATCTTTCTAAACTGAAACACTGATCCTTTATAAATCGATATTTTCTTATTTTGAATAAATTGCATATAAAAATAAAATTTAAAACTTTTCAATCGATATTATTATTATTATTATTATTATTATTTTCTTACGTAATTAATAAAAAAAAAACTAATCAATCAAACTGTTTTTAATATTAACCAATAACGCGGAGAAATCGATATTTAGCCAATCAACGCAAAAGCTTTTTTTTTTTAAACTAAATAAAAACAATTGACAAGATCGGTTACACTGATTGGTTATTGAATGATTAATTGATACGCGCGAATGTTCTTATTGGTTAAACAATCTGTAAACTTACAAAGAGGTGTTGTTATTTATTATTAAATAATTAATCATGGTAGATATGTTTAAAAGCGATAAAAACGTCACCAGACACTGATTGGTTAGAAAAAATATTCTTGCTAGTTTAACAATCTAATTGGTTAAAGTTGTTATTAAATAGTAAAATGGGTGTTACCGTTTTAACTTCGTTTCTTTCTACTAAACTTTTTTTTTTATGTAAACGAAATTAATAAAACTCGAGGGAAATATGTCATTTTTTCCACGTATTTAACTCAGAACGATAAATTTAAAGCTTATAATATATTTATGAAGAACAATAAGCCTTTAAATCACTTTATAACGACATTGAATATTTTCTTATTTTTATTACTTTTAGTAACACGAGACGATGGTAAAAGTTCGCTCGTCGGTTATTATTATTATTATTTTTTTTTTGTTTTATTTTTGAATCTTGGAATCATATTATCGATCGCTATTTTCCCCCTTCTTTATAATGACGTGTCTATCGACCATTCATTTTAAAGATCGGATAGATATATATATATAGTGTTCATGATCGTTACAACGAGATCTAAGAAATTCGCTTGGGTTAAATCCCAGCTAAAAATCCCTCTTTCAATCGAACTCTCATTAACCATTTGCCTTTTCTTCGTTCTTTTAGAAACTAAGAAGAAAGGGACAGTCCATCTATGAGAAAGAGAAAAGAAAAGGGAATCAATATTTGCTCGATAAAACGTTTTGTTGTCATATACAGCACCTAAGGAAAACTCACTGAAAAGACACTTTTATAAACTGAGGCATTGATGTATATACTTACTATATCATCTAGAAAAAGTGCCAGTGTTCAAAATTATAGAGCACTATCTTTTTATTAGAGTTAGGAAAGTATATACACAAACTTTTTTCCTTCTGATCCTTGCAGTATAATGATGATTGCTTGGTATATCGTGTATGTTTGCAGTTTGATAAGATTGGCCTATGTTACACACCTGAGACTGGTCTGCATCGAATATTACTATAGAGAAGTGTATCATATTTTTTAAAAAAATCTGAGTATTTATGCAATGCGGGCCATCACAGCATTGAAGTAGTAAACTATAAAAAAATATATATATATATACCTAACGAATTTACCATTAAGTTTCTCGCCTCTGCATAAAGCTTGATCCATTAAACGACACTAGAAACAGAAAAAAAAATCAATTTTGATATATTTTATTAAACTAATCTGGAAGAAAAATGTTTAAAAAACGAACGTCGACTCCATTATATGAACGAAGTACCTAATTAAACTCATTTTTATTCATAGTTAATTAACAATTAAAATTATTTAAAGCTAAAACTCGATTTAAACTGTTTCGTAGATTTTCAGATTTGCTGATTCTAACGAAAGAAAAGGAACAATACAAATGTAATGATTAAATATAATGATGTATTCGAAATCTAAAACGTAACGTTTTTATTCTCCGAGGATAACCCGAAACTTCAAAACTACATTTTTTTCTCCTCCCCCTCCTCTCTCTCTCTCTCTCTCGCTCCTTCTCTCTCTCTCGCTCTCTCTCTCGTAGTTCGTTCTAATTAAGATGAATAGAATGACATCTAGAAATATTTTATCCGGTGCAAAATTGTCTCATTAGTTTAACAAAAATTCATAATATCGAATTACGAATTTTATTTATTTCATCGATTTAAACAGAAGATAAAGTTCGTACGATAAGTAAAGCATTTTGCGTGGCATCAAATTTTTACGATGTAATTTTCTACCTCCTCCTCCTCTTCCTCCTCCTCCTCTTCCTCCTCCTCCTCTTCTTCTGATTATCATATTTAAAAATTTACGAAATAAATAAATAATTCAAATTAAAAAAAAAATAACAAATTATTGTAGTCGTCTCTACAGATTTTATATGCCAACAACTCTTGTGTACATCCGTTAGATTATCCAAAATGGCCACTTTTAGCGTTAAAATGTCTAGGAAATTTTTATGTAAACACGAAACAAGGAAGATTAATAATTCTAAAAGTGAAAATGTTTGACTAGATTCAATACTCGTATGAGTCTATATATATATATAGACCTATAGAATATATATTATTGAAAAATGAAAGTTTTCTTATCAGCAGACTGCAGCCTATCATTTCTCCACAGCTAATCCTTTGTTGTCGGAATGGGATATTTTTAACAGTTTCTGAGTAATAATAAAGCAAAAATGGCATTCTTCGCATCGTAGAATACATTTTATTCGATGAATAAAAGTGTTAGAAAAATATACATATAACCACAATCGCTTTATAAGAATCATATTCATAAAACTAGTAATTCAAATCTATCGATCTAGATAAACTCTGTCGCTCTCACTCTCTCTTTCTATATAGATCTATGTATATATATATAGTAGAAAAGTAGGATAGTAATCTACCATCAATTTATTACCTCATAAAACTTCCTTGCTTTAAGTATTACGTAATATGTGAGAGCAATAAACTAATGAAATATTTTCGGAGAAAATTAATAATTTCAAAACATAATTTTCAGAAAAATTCCTCTTTCTATTCTACGTAATTATACGGTCGTAGTTTATGTAGTTTCTATATATATAACAAAATGGATTTTTTTTCCTCTTTACAAAAAAAAAATCGAGGAGAGAAAAAAGAAAAAAAAACAACATTCTTATGCCTTATGTAAAAAGAAAGGAAAAAAAAATGAAAAATATCGACGAAGAGAGTTTGAAAATGTTACAACTTACAAAAGAAAAAAAAAGAAAAAAACTCTTGAAAAATCTATCACCTTGTCAGAAAATTGATTAATGTTGTGTAAAATAATTGATAGCATCCAAAAATCTTCGAGATCTTTGCTAGAAGTCAAGTTATACGAATGTGTTTGCTATGACACACGACTGGCAGACTGTAGTAGAAATCCCTGGAGGATGACCAATACTTCTTACTTTTAACGTAACACGAAAAAACAACTGACAGAGATTCACTATCCGAGAGAAAGTAATACCAGAGATTATATTTCTAGAATAATAACATCAAAAAAAGAAAAAAAAAACAACACACGGAATTCCAATAAGTCTAATGATGTAAGGGAATAATGTTGAAAGACTAGGTGCATTCGATTCTACACATATTTTTTTTCTTTTTTTTTATATATAACCATTACATATACAAAGAGGATTCTTTTGGATTTAGTATCGAATCAAAGATCTTGTAGAGAAAATCCTGGTTATAAAAAACAACACAGACTATATATACAGGAAGAATAACATCAAAGCAAAAATGTAGCATCACTCTCCAGCAGTTCCGTTCTATCTCAAGCTTACATAAATGATTAACCTCTCTTAGAAAATTAGCATTTAAATAGAATTAACACAACACTTCAATTATAAATTCGCATAATTATAACAATATTAAAGTTGATTAAGTAACATTTTAATATAGTAATATATACTGTAGCTTGTTAATTATCAGTTTATTTGGCTTAAAGGGATAAACCATAGATCCGCACTAAATATCATTAAAAGTTATTAAAAATTCACGTTTTACTAGAAGCAAATCGTAATTTTTGTACTTTTATGCATCTAAGAATTTTAAATTAAAGCGACTTATAAATTTATTGAATTGAATTAAAAATAAATCGCATTAATTTTAACGAAATTTTTATGAATTTATAAAATTTTATAAAATTTTTTGTGTTTAAATAATCTACATTCTTTCAGTAATTTAATTTTTGGAAAATTTAAATTTTATCTTGTATTTTTAATTTTATATTCACGTTCCTTTTATGATCTCATTTTATAGACTCTTTGTTTTAACTTAAGTCTTTTTTTCTCATCTAGAAATTATATGATTATTATTATTATTATTGATTATTATATGATTTATTATTATTATTATCAAGTTTCATTAAAGAGATATAAGCATTAATTCGTTTAATTCCGACATCAGATGATGTCTTATGGTCAACAATCAATACAGTTGTTTGATGAGGCTTGGCTGCCGAGTTGGATGAAGAATAAGGAGTTGTTTGCTCTTCTTTTTTTATGATAATGTCTTCCTGGGTTATAAGAACGTATTGACCAACTCCACTTCCAAAATGGAATATTCTTTCTATAAGTTCTCTTAGTACTTTTTCTTTTTTTTTATGTCGGAATATTTTCGTTTCTCCTTATCGAACGTTAGCATATTTTAATAAATTTTTACTACTTTTTACGTCATTTAATCTTCAGTAATTAAAACAATTTAAAAATTTCTGGTTAAATACGTTAATTTGATTATATTTCGTTGTCGTTAAATCTTGAAACGAAGAAAAAAAAAAGAAGATTTGGTATAATGGATTTGGTTATATGTCATTTGATTCTTAACCACTTTGCAATAATTTTACTGGAAGTGAAACGATCGTAGAAAATATTTAGAAAAAAGAGCAAGTGACAGAAAGATAAATGGTTAGCATTAAAGATACTCATTTCTGCTCTTTTCTTGGAATAGAAACTTTATCTTGTTACAAAAATACATTTTCCTTTGTTTCGCAGTTACCACACGAACGATGAATACAAAATATATCAATTTTTAAATTATTTTTGCTTTTTATTTAGATAAATTTAACTTTAATATTGATATTTTATATTCCAAATAAATTAATTAAAATTACTTACAAAAATATAATTAATAGTTTTATAATTTATGAGATTTACTTTAACAAAATTGACGATTTCCTCTGTTTGCGCTTAGGATAGGTTCTCTATTGAAAGAATTGCTGAATCTTGTAACATTAATAATTAGACAAAGGAAGTAATTTTAAAGAGGATTCTCTGGAGGCTTGTCTTCTGCTGAAGATGCACTCAATGATGCTGAAGTATTACTCCATGATTTCATCCGAAACAAAAGATGCCAGAGAGAAAGAGAGAGAATGTTGCATGGAGAAAAATAATGATTAAACGCTGAACCTTCTTCTTTACTTTGTTTATTGTAAAGTAAAATATCTTGTATGTAAACTTATATTCAATTTTTCCATTTGGTTTCAGAACATAAAAAGCGAAAATAAAAATAAATTCAATATAATCCTATTGATGATCTGCCGCACCGTTTCTGACGTCCATTATCATGATTTGCATGCTAGTGATTATAAAAAAAAACCTTTCAGAAATTGCACTCGATGAACCATGCGGTAGATCATCACAAATCCATATAGCAAAACAAGAAATTCTCAAAAAAAATCTAAATTATAGTAAAAAAAATTGTGTACCAAAGTAATTTGGGAACAAAAAATAATAATAATAATATTCTAAATTATAGAAAAAAATTCTTAGTAATATTTTTGTAAATTACGTTCTGTGCGCTTAAAGTTCAGAACCTCTCTCTCAATTATTATTATTATTTTTTGTTATTTCTTTTTTTTCCTCACTTTGTTTGTTTTGCTGCAAGGTGCACGAAGTCACGAATGAATTGCTAACTTTGATAAGTTTTGTGTTATTGAAGGTAACAAAAAAAAAATAAAACGAAAACAACTAATTATGAATTCATCAGAGAAGTTGGAGCACGAAAGAAAATTCATGCTTCGACTAGGAACATATTAATCAATGTTATACTCAAATGTGACAAGAACAGCTGGTTGATAAGATATTGTTTTTTTTAAAACTATTTTTTTCTTTAAATCTTACACGTTGAAAAATTTTAAATTATCATTTTAATTACAATATCATTCCTGAATGGCATTATGACTTACTCGTTTTCTTACTTTTTTCCCCCCTCTCTCTCTCTCTCCTTCATTTTTCACTCACCGGTGAAAGAGAAGAATGGAAAAAATTGGTGATAAAGTTAACAAAGCGCATTAGAAAATGTTGAAGAGCTAAAAATCCAAATTATGTTGGCGTAAATTAACTTATTCGCGAGATTTGATAATTCTAAAGACTCTTTTACACCAAGCGCAAGCGTTAACGTTTGCGCATGTTTTCGTCATAGCTTCACTCTTTTGCACCATGTGTCTATTCATGATTAGCCACATGGCACAAAAGAGGTGGAACTGTGAAGAAAGCGCGCACAAATGTTAACGCTTGCGCTTGGTGTAAAAGAGCCTTAAGGCCGTGTCTCACGTGCAAGCGACGCGAAGCTATACGATGCGATACTACAAACATAATACTACGCTACAAGTGACAATCTGTCTATTGAAAAGCGCTTCTATAACGTCTATAATGAAATATCTTTCCATTCTTTATCCACTAAATGCCGGTTATGGTAATTTTTATGTCTCGTGTTCCATAATATAGGTTTTTTTCCCGAATTTCGCATATTAGAATCTCAGAATCGAACTAGGTAGCCATGGTAATTTGTCTTTGTCGCTTCAGAAAACAAACTATGTGTTTCAGCTACAGAGAACGACAGCAGACGATGCTACGCGGTACTACGATACACACACGTGGGATGCGTCGAAGTTATGTCTATTGCTGCGGTTCTCAACTTTTCATAAATGGGTACTACCAAACTCAAAATTCAAAAATTCCGTACTACCAACGAAAATGTGCCTCGTATATAAATAGGAAGTCAAGATTATACACGTACCATTAGTCATATCTCGCGTACTACTAATGGTACGCAGGGCTGCATTTACCATAAGGCGCATTAGGCGCAAACTGGGGTCTTACTCCTTACAAAAAACTATATAAAAAACATCCTAGTTATAATTGCAAAATAAAGTATTTATTTTTAATTGTCAAATTCCTAATTGAAATAGACTTGTTATTTTGGGGCCTCATAATGATGTTGGGCCTACGGCCTCCAAAAGTATAAATGTGGCCCTGATGGTACGCCTACCATAAGTTGAGAACCGCTGATCTATTGGTTTGTTTCTGTCGCTCGTAGTATCGCATCGTGCAGCGTCGCGTCGCGTCGCTTACAGGTGGGACACGGCCTAAAGATTCGTGATCATAACTGTAGAGTAACGGTCTGCATAATCCTATATTTCTTCAATTATGGAACAGTTAGAGTCACAAGAAGCATACGAATAACAGTTAGATAACACATTATTTATCGCGATGTTCTTAAATTAATGACAATATCTCTCTCTCTCTCGATAGTTAAAAACCTAGAATCATTGATCATTTGGATCAATGTTCCTAATGCTTTTCGAAGCTTATGTTGGTTTCTGATCGTTGCTTCAAGTCAATGATATAAAATTACATCCGGGTGAACTTTGATCGAGGATCAAGAACCTAGACGTGGGATCTTATAGTGATGTATGAATACGTCTTAAGTGCGATAACAAAAAAGTGGATCGTCTTAAAACCAAATTTATGATGACGAAAATATTTTATATATATGATATAGATTAAGAAGTAAATTTATATATTAAAGAACACAAATCCTATATAATAGACGGCCGCACACGGATTAAAAGATCAGGGATTGCAAGGATATTATAAGAATCGACACAAGGCGGATTATAGGATCACGACTTACAATAATCTGTAAAGCGAGATGGATTAAAGGATTGAGCTGCACAGATAATTGAAGGACGTATAGTTTAAATGCTAAATAACAGTCATTACGTTGAAGATGAACTAATCTCTCAAAAATTTTTATAAATATTCTTCTTCTTGGAAGTACTATTCTTTTGTTTTCCTTGATATTCTTGTTTGTTAAATTTTGAGAAAATTTTTAAATTAAACACCTGATAGGTAATTTCGCCAGTAAGCAAATAGCTTTCGGAGTAAACATTTAAATTTAATAATAACAATAATAATAATAATAATAATAATAATCATTTACAAAATTAAATTAATAAAAAATGGCGAATAATTTTAATTCAATTTAAAAATAAAACGTGTTTTAAAATTTTGATGCGATTTTTTTTTTCTTTATGCGTGGTAGCGATATCGCTTCGCTCCGTCTTTTGCGATTGGACAATGTTATAGTCGTTAATTTGATTAAAAATCCAGTACAAAATTTTAATCATCATTAAAATTAATAATTTACGTTTAATCAAAAAAATAATATATATAATTTTTTTAAACTCGCTTTTGTTAGATTAAAAAAATAATAATAATGATGATGATGATGACGACGACGACGATATTTTGTCGCAGCATCGAAAACGTTTTCGGATGTAAATGCAGTAACTCGCAATTCCTTTCAAAAATCTGTTTTACTTAAAGGAAATTCACTCGCCGGTTCGCTAATTAAATACTTTTAAAGTTTATTTAATTTAGTATTTTTAATTTTCTTGCATCGGATGGAGTTTTGGTAGCATTGAGAATGCATCAACCTAATTATCGCAAAGTTTAATGAATACGCCAGCTTACAAACTCGGCAAACACCTTAATCCTAACCGAAAACTATACAAACAATGTAAGAAGTTTTGTATATCTCACGTCAGTTTTATCGATTTTTGGTAAACTTTTCCAACAATCGCCACAGTTTTCCTTGATTTAGTCGAATATGCGAATAGTAATAATAATAATAACAACAATAAAAACTGTAGTCGCGAGAAATTCGCTGTGGTACGCAATAAATATTCTTTTATCGTCGCCCATCCTACGTATCCTTTCAATAAAAGTCTTACCAAACTTGTAATACGATTTAGGATTTCTGATACTATCGATTCTCCTTTCAAATAAATTGAAAAATATCGTAGGAGTAAAAATGGATGCGGAGAGTAATTTCTAATTTTTGCTCTATGAGATTTTTTGAAAGTAGGAGAAGGAGAGAAAGAAAAAAAAATTCTAAAAAATAAAAGATTTTCGTTCCATCCAAGCAAGTAATTTAGACTGTTGCTGAAACCAGCGATAAGAAGGAGAGAAAATAAGGACGAAAAGATATCAATCAAGTCGAGCCGAACTGTCGACACCAGACTTTAGTATCGTTATCTCGTGCCATTTATCGCTCCTTCCAGCTACTAACGGGCATTGCACACTTCAGTTGCTGTCCTCTTGGCTTGAAATAAATGGTGTTTCTTATATTAACCAATGTGTCAGGCATGATTAGTTGTACGACAATGGACAAACTACGGCCGTTGTTACATGGCTGCTGCTCTTCTCTCTCTCTCTCTCTTTCTCTCCTAGTATTGCCAATAACAGAGCTTCTATGGATTTTCTTTTAAGCCGCTGATCGATCTCCTTTCCTTTGATAAATTAAATATCGTTTTTAATTAACTTTAAATTCGTTGATGCGTCAATTTATTCACCTTATACTTCCGTTACGTTGATGAATGAAGCTAAATTACGTTGCTTTTCGCCAGCGATCGTAATAAGCGACTGACTAGTCTCCTACTGACGTCAACACTTTGCATTTTTTTTTTTTATGCAAAAAAAAATCTCGCATACTGAAGCCTCCTAAATCAATAAGAATCTCCGTTTCGGTATATATTTTTTTTCCTATGCAAAACACGATTTTCACTCGTTTTTTAGAGTTAAAAATTCTATGATTACTCCTTCAGGAATATTTTTTTTTAGATACTAGCGTGTAAAAAAAACACTCTGCGAAGAAAACAGAAATCAATTTATCTATTCTTTAGCATCGTTTTCTCGCCGTAAAAATGCTTTTTCTACCATTTAAGATTTATTAATGCGACTTATAATTAATTTATCAGCAAGAACTAGAACATTTTTATTCCTCAAACGGGAATCGATAGAGAAGTACAATATGCGGTCTCCCAATCCATCCATGTCTGGTCAATGTAGCGACCCATGGTTAACACTTCGATTGACTACACGTTTTGAACAAAAATCCATATTTTATTGATTTCCACTAGGATTTTAACGGTAACTAACGCGTTTGGTATGAGTAATATATATGTACTGTACATATAATATCGATTTTTATATTCAGATAGGAATATTGAGTGCAGTAAAATTCTCATTAGTTATACTCGTTAGACGATGAAACACTTTTGGCGAACAAAATAAAACTTTAATAATATATATCGTTTTTAAAATTAAATATTAAGATGCGTTTTAGAGAGTTAAAGCGCATTTACTACTTCCGTTCCATTTTTACTAAAAATTTTTAGTAAAAATGGAATGGAGGTAGTAAAGATAAAGATGCACTAAACTAGTAAAGATGGAATGGAGGTAGTAAATTAGTAAAAATAAAGATGAACTAAACTAGTAAAGATGGAATGGAAGTAGTGAATCATTAAAGATAAAGATGCACTAAACTAGTAAAGATGGAATGGAAGTAGTAAATCATTAAAGATAAGGATGCACTAAACTAGTAGAGATGGAATGAGGTAGTAAATTAGTAAAGATAAAGATGCACTAAACTAGTAGAGATGGAATGAGGTAGTAAATTAGTAAATATAAAGATGCGCTAAACTAGTAAAGATGAAATGGAAGTAGTAAATTAGTAAAGATAAGGATGCACTAAACTAGTAAAAATGGAATGGAGGTAGTAAATTAGTAGAGATAAAGATGAACTAAACTAGCAAAGATAATGATGCACTAAATTAATAAAGATGAAATGAAGGCAATAAATTAATGAACATGCAACTGAAAATATTAAATCAGTAAAGATAAAACAATTTACTTCACTAAGCTAGCAAAGATAATACTGGATATAGGTCCTATTTTAAACTACTGAAGATAAAAACTGAAGGCATTAAACTAGTGAAATAAAACTGAATGCATTAAACTAATAGGCCTAATGATAAAATAAATGTTCTAAACTAGGAAAGGTATAACAGAGGCATTAAATTAATAAAGATAAAATAAATAGAAATAAACTAGTAATGATAACAATAAAGCTAAAATAAAAATGAAAGCATTAAACTAGTGAAGAAAAAATTGGATACACTAAACTAGTTAAAATGAATAAAATGCATTTATGATAAAAATAAATGTAAAAATTAGTTTAAGTGCATATATAATTTAGTAAAATAAATTAAATATTAAAGCCCTTTAAGTGCATCTAAGTTAATAAAAATAAATTAAGTACGGAAACTGATTAAGTGCTTCCTAATTGATACAAATAAATTATTAAAACAGAGTTTGATAAAATTATAATAGTTAATTGTAATTCTGTTAAAATCTTAGAAGTTTCTTTCCCCCCATTTCATCAAAATTCAGAAAAATAAATACTTTTTTTTTAATATAAAAGTAATCTAGAATTCTTGGATAAATTAATCTACCAGGTAAGAATTTTTGATTTAGTTGATTATAGAGTAAGGATTTCTAAATTTTGGAAAAAAAAATAATAATAATAGTTACAGGAACGTTGCGTGAAACGTTTGGTAGAATTAACACCTTCACTTTCACCATTTGAGAAAGAAAAATGAGAAAAATCTGCACGCAAAGTGGAAGATACCAAACTTTCGACCACGCATCAAGATAAACGATCTTCTCCTGAAGCATTCTTCAGATAGTAAGGACCAATTGCAATTTGTTTGGCTGTTGCTTTCTTAGAAAAGTGAATGTATACAATATTATGAAGAAAATGCGATTAATTTCTAAAAATTTTTAGATATAATCAATAATATAATCAGTTATAGATGGGCACCTATCTCTCTGTTCTTAATATTAATTCCAATAAAATGTTTTAAACATGCATAAACTTCACGCCATCTAGTGTTTATCGTATAAAATACTACTGTCTTTTCTAATTTATGTGTTTTTAGTTGAGAAATTTTTTCCGATTGGCTTATTCTATCCTTAAATAAATGGAACGAGACGTCAGCCATTCTCATTTTCTTTCACTTCAAGTAAGAGAAAGCTTTATAGGTTTTTGTTGTCTCATCTCGCTGCTCAGTTTCCCTGATTCGTTAGTGATTTATGTTTCTTGTAATCATACGTTACAAAACGTGTTATTATTTTCCTTGATAGCATTTCTTTTCCTTTTCCTGCTAACTGCATTTTCCTTTATTAAAGGAAAAAGCAGGTGGAAAAACTAACAGTATAAAAGTGTATATATATATTATTCTTGTTGTATTGTATCAATATTTGTGTATAGGTGCTGTTTTAAATCCTCTTATATATATATATACTTACTTTTTTTATTTATATTTTCTTTTAAAAATCCCGGCATATTTACAGAAAACATAGTTTAATTCTTTCCTAATTTATAAAAGCCGGTGTTAAGTTAGAGTAAACAAAAATAAAGTATATTTTAATTAATTCTTTTCTGTTTTCATTAAAAACAAAAATTGTCTTTTTTTATATCTTAATCCGAAGACAAAATACCAATTTTTATTTTTATTTTTTTATTTTTATCCTTTGTGTACCGGAAGACAAATTGCCGATTTTTCTACCTTCACGATGGTATTAAAACCTTTTCTGAAAGTAAAAAATTGGCTTTTCATCTGTCTATTTAAATAATAAATGCCATTGTTTTCAACCATCTTCTAAGATTAAAAAAAAAGAGCTTTTCTTCTTAGATAAAAATAATTATTGTTGTTGTTACAAACACATATCCCGAAGAATATATCCTCAATATATATATATTTCTTTTTATATTGAGGATTTCTGTTTTATATTGAGCATTTCTGTTATATAAAACAGGAATGTTTTATATAACAGAAATGCTCAATATAAAACAACAGAAATGATAGTTTCGAAAGTATAGAATTTTTAAAGATATTTTTTTACGGCCGCCATCTTGTATCAGTAACGGAATGGAGACTTCAAGGTTAGTAAGTAGTCATATTTTCTAAAATTCGAATGTTCTGCAATATATAAAAAAATCCTCAATATAATCAGGATTTTTTTTTATATTGAAGATTTCTTTTTATATTGATCATTTTGTATTTATATTGAGCATTTCAGTTATATAAAACAGAAATGCTCAATATTTAAAAGAAATCCTCAATATAAAGAGGACTTTTATATATTGAGGATTTCTTTTTATATTGATCATTTTGTATTTATATTGAGCATTTCAGTTATATAAAACAGAAATGCTCAATATATAAAAGAAATCCTATAGAGGACTTTTTATATATTGAGGATTTCTTTTTATATTTATCATTTTGTGTTTATATTGAGCATTTCTGTTTTATATAACAGGAATGCTCAATATAACAGAAATCCTCAACATAGAGGAATTCCTTTTTTTTTTATATTGAAGATTTTAATTTTAATTTTTTTAAAAAGTAATAATAATAATTCATTCTATGACTACATATATTTTATTGGAGTGAGATGAAGATATTTTTATTTTTGCTGAGTTTAGCAAAATTTTTTTTTTTTAGATGTAGGTCAAGAATTATGCAATAAAAGTTCGCCATAGGCAATAAATCTTCACAGAATTAAATTACCAATCTTAGTAATTCTGTTACTTTTTTTTCGATTCGTTGAACATTAGATGAACTTTCTCTTGTTGATAACGGTTTTTATCTCGAAGAAAATTTATAAGCTGAAGATTTTATTACTATTAATTTTTTAACAGTAATAATAATAATAATAAAGATCATTGAGTATAAATATCTTTTTTTTTTTTAATGTAAAATTCTACAGAAATCAACTTCATTAATATAACATAAAATAAAATTATTATTAAATGAATTTATTATTATTATTTTTATTTTTATAAAATTTACAATTTTTCTTTCTTTATTTTTTATATTTGCAGTTTATTTTATCATCATGAATGTTGGGAAAATAATGATTCCAGTTATCCCTTGGAAACATCATAATTTATGTATTAAAATATAGATATAAATTCTATCGACGGTAAGTAACGCTATACTCAGTTTTTATATTATAAAAAAACAGCTTTCAAATAAATTTTATTATCTTTCATATATGATAAATAGTTTCGAAGGTATAGAATTTATAAAGATTTTTTTTACGACTGCCATCTTGTATCGGCAACCGAATGGAGACTTTCAAAGTTAGTAAGTAGTCATATTTTCTAAAATTCGAATGTTGTGCAATATTTTCGTCTTGAAATATATTGCTAACAATATCACAACCGTGCATACTGTAAGAACATGTTGTAAAATGAATTTAAAAATCGTTTCATTTGCGTGTAACAAATAGTTTTTCGAAAATGTCTGCATTTCGGTGTTTTGAACGCCCGCCATCTTGTAACGGGATCACTCAGAGCAGCGGTTCTCAACCAATGGTACACATACTAGTCGTGGTATGCTAGACATAAATAGCGGTACATATATAATCTTGATCTCATATTTGTTTACGAGGCATATTGTTGTTGGTGGTACCGAAACTTTTGAATTTTGAGTTTGTTGGTATGTATTTTTGAAAAGGTTGAGAACCGCTGATTTAGTGTCCCTCAAAATTGTTAGATCTATAATGTGGATAATAAAGAAAGTTTGGCGTAAAATTCAAGTCTTCTACGATTTTTGGTTCACGAGTTATCTTGCGATTGAACGGACGGACGAAGCGAACATCTATAGCCATTTTTACTAAAAAAAACTTGTTTAAAAAACTGAATTGAATTCAAATTTAATGAAAATTTTATATACTAAGAAAGCAGCACAATTTCATCCAGTTTGATCTATCTGAGAACTTAACAGTGCATGTAAGAAATGCTCTCGATCGAGTACAAAATTTTGTACGAAAATAAACTTGAAAAATGTATTAGGCAAAGATGGGATTTATGTTTTCGAATATCCTTAGATATAGAATATTTAACGTAAATTATTTATTTCCATCTAACTTATCCTAGGCGTAACCCACTATCGAAAAAAACTTTTATTATGAAAGAATTTTCATCGTTTAGCCATACTTAAATATACATATACTGTACTTCAAAGAGAACTTTTAAAATTGTCTTTGATAGATTATTATTATTATTTTTTTTTTTTTTGTTTTTGTTATAACAGAAAAATTTAAACAATGTATATACTCTGTTGGAGAGCAATTTTAAACTAAGATACTTTATTTTTACTAGAAAACTCATTATTCTAATGAAACAATCAGGTTTAAAGAAGCACTTCAAAAATTCATTTAATTAATTAAACAATTCTATTGTAAAATAATCAAAGGAATTTTATTTTAATCATTCTTAAAATGTACTTAATCTAAAAATTTGAATAAAATCATTTTTATTATTTCATTAAGTGATTCTTTATTAGTTTAAAAAATAAAAATAAAAAATATTACTGGAACCAGTTCAACTTGTATGATTTATTCTGATGTAATGAGATAGCTTGTATTATCTAAATTTACCATGATTTCAAAATGTAGTTAAATAGAACCAATAAATAATAATGTCTTCACTGGAGTATAATAAATCATTGGCGATATCACCGAACTTAAACAAGTTACCAGAAAAGTTACTTAAAATCATGAGGCATAAAATTCGTGCCAGGTTTGATTTTCGTCTCTCATAGTGATCGATACTCGAAGAGGGATAAAAGGTGTAATTATGCGTTTATGACATCTATTAGAATAAATAATAGCGTAAGAAATAAAAAAAAACAAAAAAAAACTCTAAACTAGTTCCATAAATTTCACAAAGCATGCATATTTTATATGAAAACTTTGAAGTTTTCAATATACGGTTTTCGCTTCAACTTTATAGCTTTTAAATATTTTAAAGCTAAAAAATAATAATTTATTCGGAAATTTTTTTATTATAAAATATTGTATTTTAAACTTTTAATATTTGTTTTAACCATTTTCTTGAACTTCCATTTAAATTTTGCGAGTATCTGATAGTTTGTGCTACATTGGTGATAAACCATATTATTAATTTTATTAGTGCATAATTAAATTCTATACATAATATACTTGTTACAAGTAAAATTTATATACAGAACTGAACATTAATGAACACTAATAAAACGTATGCACAGAGCGAGGCAGTTGCATAGGATGAAAATTATGAGAGGGAGCCAATATGCAGTAGCAACTTTAACACATTATATTATATTACCTCAAAACGAGATATCATTTCTTCATTTCCAACTACGTCAATAAATCTAATAGGCCGATATT
>WUQG02401832.1:0-44333 GCA_011317285.2 Androctonus mauritanicus | reverse complement strand
TATCTCATTTGGACCTGTAGAACGCATTCTAGAGTCCTCTGAAGTGGGGAACTTATTTCTTGCTAACCCTGTATAATTTTATATGCAGCCCGTGGAGTTATGATGCATTTCCAAAGTGGCCCGCAAGATCATTTGGGTTGGCCACCCCTGATTTACATTATATTGTTAAATTTCATAAAAGATTTAAAAATTGAAATAAAAAAAATAGTTAGATTTAATTTTAAAACTAAATCAAATATTATACTAAATTGAATTTTGTAATGTGCATAAATAAAATCATTTATTTATCATCCTTACTTTGCACATTTAATTGTGAATCCATATACAATAAATTAATTATATTTGAATACAACTCCAGGTCATCTTAAAAAATCTGCTTATTGATTTATATGAAATATGATTTTGTGAATAATAATAAATATTATTTCTGAATTTTCCCATACAACAAATTATTTATTAAAAAGAATTGGAATAATTTACCATTCTTGCATATAATTTATTTTCTAGAAAAAATTAATCTTGTATATACAAACTGATTTAGTTCAAATTAACTTACTAGACTTATAAATTCATTTAGAACCAAATTAAAAAAAAATTGTTTAGAAATAAAGATAGATAAATATTGAATGAATATGATCTTGATTTTTTTTCCAGTACAATAAAAATGTTAAATAATATATTGCATAATTATATTTAATAATGTAAGTTGATATTCAAAATAACAAAATATAATTAATGTTGATATATTTAATTTTTTAGGATAACTTTGAAAGAGGTATGGAATTACATGCAAAATGCACTATCTTTGCAGAAGGCTGTCATGGACATTTAGCAAAACAATTATTCAAAAAATTCAATCTTCGAGAAAACTGTGAACCACAAACTTATGGTATAGGACTCAAGGAATTGTGGGAAATTGATCCATCACATCATCATCCTGGTTTAATTGAGCATACAGTTGGATGGCCATTAGTAAATTTCTCTCTCTATATATATAGTATTGAATTTAATTTAATTTCATATCTTTAGAAATCTAGTTTTGAATATAAAAGTGTTTCCTTACTTATGATAATCCAATCTTATGATTCCCTTATAATATTTCAAACTTAACAATTTTCATAGCATATTGGCTGAAAACATTTCAAATTTTTTCAAAATTTATAGTCTGCCAATAGCTGCATGATAAAACTATTGCATACCACATTGGAGGATCCAGGTTCAAATTCCAGATGGTTTTATCACTTGGTATAGATCTGGTCTTCCACTACCTACTATTACTACTAAAATTACTATCATTGCTAGCCGTTTTCAACTTACAATATTTTTAATCATTAAAATTTTCTTAACGATATGGATAGATTTATGAAAACATAACCTCAACATGTATAGAGGACCTGTAATCTTATTAATTAAGTAATAATAAAAAAAATAAAGAGAAAAATTATTTTATTTTTATTTTTTTAAAATTATCATATATTTTTGTGTATAAGCTGAGAAATTTTGTGAAGATGAAAATTTGATCACAAAATTTACCGACTCCACTTGTAGCAGCATATCATTGTGCCTTCATGCCAGCCTCATGTTTCATGATATTTATTTGTAACGAAGATTATTTTATTGATTCTATTATTAAAAATCTTTGAGTATGTATAACTGTTCATAAATTAATAATTTCATATTTATTTAAATATCAGATACCAAACAAATATGATTGAAAATATATAAAATGGTTGCATTACATCCTCTTCATCCTATTACTATGTCTTTTGACACTATGGTATCCTCTGTATTTATTCATGATAGATATCTATAGTATTTATTCTCAATTCTATTATTAAAAATATGCAAATATTTTTAATGAATGTGTTTGAAAGCTAATATTTAAATACATTCAAAGATATTAATTTATTGGGCATCTTGCAAATATGATCAGAAATGTATAGATTTTTTTTATTACACTAATAATAAATCTATACATAATAATTTTTTATTTTATTATAAAATCAGAAATAATATATATTTTTGCAAATAAGATTAAAAATGTATATATCAGAAAACGATTTTTTATCAAGTTAATATGGAAATTACTAATCTACATAATATTTATTAACATTAAGTTTAAGTTGAAATGTAGCAATCCCTGATATTTCTGATCAAAATTTGTGCATTCTATGATAGTTCTGATTATTTAGAAAATACAGATGATTATTTTGCAACTGATATTGGACTTCAGATTTTATTTCTGGTAATTGCATGTATATTGGTGCATTTTATTAATTGCAATAAAACATCATAATATATTTTGGTCTAATTTTCTGTTGTTTAAACTTTCTTAAATATTTTTTGTGATATTTAGGAATGGTGGAAATTTTTAATATTTCATTATAATAGAACCTTACTAGGGAATACATATAATAAACTAAATATTCTAAGCCAAATGGCCTCTAATGGAAAGAATTAAGCCCTAATTCTTTTCACTAGGAGTTAATTTGATATTTTTTGCCAGACAAGTGCTTAAAAAACCACATTGTTGAAACACACGACTAAATGCAAAGTGGCATGATTGCATCCTGCTTTTTGTATATCTCTCTCTTGATTGCATTGCAACATTTTTTATGTTATGGGTCTTGTTTTTATTAAATGCCCATATGTATTTTGATAATGAACTTGATTTAGAAACTTTTTAAAATTATAAAAAATGATCTATTTCAATGAATATAATATTGTTTTAATTCTTGAAATTTAGGAGTCTGCTTATACACAAATTTTGATTTTTTACCTATTTCTAGAGGCTTAATTTGGTTGGTTAAGTTCCTGCATGAAAATATGTAGTACAGGAGGTCCCCAATTTATGATGATCAAAATTTTCAGTCATATTCAAATCCATCATAATTTGAAACACAATTTTTCCCTAGATGCATTGTTATAAATGCAGGTTCAGTCTCTAATCATCAGAACATAGAATATTCAATATGCTTTTAAAAAGTAGTAACATACAGTAATGTTGAATAAACACTATTTATTTTTTAAAAACAGGAAATTGCGTATTTCATGCTTACCAGAACTTTATATGGGTAAAACTAAAGAAAACATAATGTAAAAAACAAAGATGGAATATTTATTTTCCTGTGTTCAAATTTCTAGTGACAGCTGCATGGTAAAGCAATCATTTACTACTATGAAGAATCCAGGTTCAATTCCAGTTCTTACATATCATTTTTCAAGAAGAGTCCAGGTTTGGCTAGGCTCATTGAACCTTATCCTTCAACCTTCTGATTGATCCCAATATAGTTGTTTGACAGTTTGGGGACTCTAAAAGTGGTTGGTATCAAAAGTATCTATTAGAAACTTTGAATTAAGTTTCTATTAGAAACTTTGAATTAAGTTTCTAATAGATACTGTTGATAGCAACAGGTTTCTAATAAACAGGTAGGCCTATATTTATAGATATATTTATTAGAAACCTGTCTAAACAGGTTTCTAATAAATATAATCAGTTATTTTTTAATGCCAATTCCAAATCCAATTACGAACTCCCCACATCTGTGATAGAGCTAGTAGACTTCACAGATGTGGGGAGTTCATAGGTGAATCAATGCCTGGACCAGATACATAAAAAGTTTTTCTTTAACATGAAATCAGAATTCCATGCTTCTATGCATTTAGAATAGAAATGAATGGATCAAGCCTAGATTTAAAAAATCTGGATGTATGAGATCCAAAATTAAATACAAATATTGCATGGTAGAAATACAACATGCCTCCATCCTGACAACAATTTGGCCAGCTGATCAATTAGTTGCCATTGCAAAATCATTGATGGCAACCATCATAAGTATGGATTTTCATTGAAAATGATCATCATAATCACTGTTATCAGTATGTGTCATTGTAAGTCTTGGACCTCCTGTAATTATATTATCCAATGTAGTTTTTACTATCTATTCAATGATAAATATTATTACTTATTATTGATATACATTAAAATAAGATGAAAATTTATACAAACTAGTCTATAATTAACAAATAAAATAAATCAGATGATAATATTTTTATATGATATACCATTATTCCAAAAGTATTTATACATATTATTAGGATTTCAAAACTTATGGAGGATCATTTCTTTATCATCTCAATGAAGGACAGCCTTTGGTTTCTGTTGGATTTGTTGTTGGATTAGATTATGAAAATCCATATTTAAATCCATTTAAGGAATTCCAGCGTTTTAAGTTACATCCACATGTAAAAAAGATCTTTGAAAGTGGAAAAAGAATAGCCTATGGTGCAAGAGCATTAAATGAAGGTGGATTCCAGGTAGGTTGTTTAATTAAACTTGTATAATATACAAATTTGGTATAAACTTTAAGAAAAATATAATGCAAAAAAGTTGTATGTATGTGTAATTTTTCATACCTGTATCAGAAATTCTGAAAAAAAAAAAAAAATCACTCATTTACTGTTATATTCAGCAATTAAAGTAATAAAAATATATTTTGATTCCAGTTGTACTCTCCACACTCTTTTCTAATATTATAAAGATTAAAAATTTTGTTGCTGAACTTTATGATTAATAATAGTCTGTAATGATTGAATTTAGGAACTTCAAAATATTGCATTTAAGTTATGTTTAATTAATTACTGATAGAAATATTTAAAATGAGCTTTATTCTTGAAGATAATAATTATGCAAGTTTTTAAAAGAGAGTTTGCTGCTGAATTTTAACAAATATATGAGATTTATAATAATTTATTACTAATTATATATTGTTATTAAAACTTGTAATATTTTTAATACGTATATAAAGATTTATTTTTCATAGTATTCAAAAAATTTTTGCATTAATATAATATTGTAGTAATCTATTTATATTTAATTTTAAATGTTTGCATATTTTTTAAAGAAATGTGTGAAAACTAAATTCTTGATTAAAGTATTATTTTCAAATGGATCTGCATAGAGATTTTTAATAAAAATTTAAATTAAAAAAAATTATTCAATTAAATAATTCTTTGTAAATATAAAAAATAGGAATATATAAAAATATTCTAATATATATATTTAATAGAAAAGTCCTTTTTAAAATTAAATATCTTGTGAAATTTAGTTATATTAAAATATGAAAACATAAGGAGAAAGTATGTAATTTAATGTTATAGAATTTTTTTTATGCAAATACAAAATATCTTCAATTCATATAAAACTTACATAAAATTTGACATTTGTAATATTGTCAAGAATCTAAGTCAAATTTAGCTATGTAAATTATTACATAACTATTATGGGAAAATAAAAATCATTACATGCAGTATGTAAAGCCTATCTACAAGACCAGAAATATTATATGGTGCATATGCATAATTTACATTATATTACATTGTAAAAGCTATCATAACTTTACTGTCAAAAATTAATTATCAATAATAATAAAGTTATCAGTAGTAATTTTATTATTATAGTGGTATGATAACTATTGTTTCAGTATCAGGTAGTAAAAATGCAATACCATATTGTATATTAAATTATAAAGATGATTTTTTTTAATATTTTTGCATATCAGAATTTATGTAAAGTCAAATTTGTGTAAATTTGGGAGCTCCTGTATTCAATTTATTGTTTAAATATTTTCATTATTTATTATTTTATATTCAAAAATAATTTATTAATTTATTAATAATTTAGAGTATACCAAAATTAACATTTCCTGGTGGCTGCTTAATAGGCTGTAGTGCAGGATTTTTGAATGTGCCTAAAATAAAAGGAACACACAATGCAATGAAAAGTGCTATTCTTGCTGCAGAAAGTATTTTTGATGTTTTGTATGATGAAAATTATAAATCACCTACTATTGGTAAGATATACTAAAATTTTAATAATTTAATAGCTTGGTGATAAATTCTAATTTTTCTTAAAATGATTGAAATATTTTATACAAAACAATTTGTTGGAACTTTATTTTCAAATGGGATTATAGCTGAAATAGACGATTGACACCATTAATAACTATAAAAAAGTGAATTTCAGTTTGTGTTATTTTCAAGCTATATTGTTTTGCTTGCTCTATTAATCATATAACTTGAGCAGTCATTGTATATATAATCCAGTTTTTAGTCTCAGTCCAACAATCCAGTTCAATTCTCAGTCCAACATCTCCAGAAAAACTGGAGAAGTTGGACTGAGAATTGAATCTGGATCCTCCAAGATGGTAAGCAGTTGCTTTACCATTCATATTAATGGGAATAATTTAAATTAGTTATAATCACATAAATATAAATTATGTGATTATAACTAATTTTAATTTTATATCTTTGTGACATATTAGTAACTGTATAATGTATGTTCTTAACATATGTATGTTTTGATTTATGTAAAGTTTTGTGAATGATCCACCTCTATAACTCAAGGACTGTCTGTATATAAAAGATATTCTTAATTATTCTGTAAAAAAAAATCAATCAAATCTTTTAATTCTAAGAATTAGTTTTAAAAATTATATATATATAATTTTTTTAAAACTAACTCATATAATAATAATATACAAATTATTTTAAAATGCCCAATTTTAATGTTAATTTAAAGTAAATGTCATGATAACATCACACTGCTGGGTGATGATGTCAGGATTCATTGATGTTTTGTGACATTATTGCAGCAATGATTATTAATAATTTAAAAATAAAGGAAAAAAATTAAATTAAAATTGTAGTTTTTCTAAAAGACAAATTCTACAAGTGGCACAGTAACCTAATAATGGCTGCCATCCAATGGGGATATTCAAATTATTTAACAACCAGTTTGCTTAAATTTAATATCTGGGAAATTCCTATCTGGTGAAAAGGTTCCTTAAAATAACTGATTGTTTTATAAAATATTGATCAGTTACTGGTTAATGCACTATTATGAAAGATATATCACATGAACTATACTGGCATATATTCAAGGACACACTACAGGTTCAAGTTATTTGACAGCTTTACTATGCCATTAAAGAAAAAGTCATTGAAATAAGTAAACACTCTTAAATAAAATTTACATTTCATACAATTTTCCTTTTAATTTTTATGCTACCTACATTTGATCATTTGATCATTTGTAACTGATCATAACAACCAGTATAGAGATCAAAAAAATTAATAACTTGTTTGGCTGAACCAGTGCAAACCAGATGAATAACACCATTGCTGCCATCTAATCAGTCAATATATGTTTTTGAAGGAGTTTTTTCAGTGATACTTCAAGGATCACTGTGATCCCTGAAAGAAGTTACACTCATTTATATGAGCAAGTAATGCTTAATTGGGGTATATTTAAAATATTCTAATAGAACAACAAAATATTGTCATAGTTAAATTTATATACAGATGAAAAATATATTACAGTTAAACCAAATATTTCCAGGTAAAATAACTTCTAATTTAATAATTCTGAATTAAACTCTTGATTTAACAATTAATTTTCAAATCAAGGATTCATTTTGATTGGAAATATTTGGCTTAATTTGATGTTATTTTCCTAGTTACTTTTTATTAGAATATGTTAGATTTATATATCTGAAATAATGTGTAATCATTGTTTAATGAAGTTAAATAGTTTTTATATAGTTGCAAAATAATTAAAAAATGCAGTAAATATTTAATGAATATTAATAATAATAGTATATGCCAAGTACTGGATTCAATACTTGATTATATAGTGAAAGTGGAAGCAAATTTTTTCTTAATGACACACGGAGTAAATTTGATATATCTGATACAGTCAATGAAAAATAAACAAGAAAATCTTTGATTTAAGCACACTATAACGGATAACGTATCAATGACAAAATAGTTCTTCACCAAGCTGTTGTTATTTTTGCAAAACAACAAAGTGACGTATATTTTTGCAGTTTGTTAAATCATAAATCAAGAGTTTGTAGTATTTTGGGGATATTTGTACCTTTAATGTGTGAAATATTGTTTAATATTACTATTAATATATAGTACTAATTTTAAATTTATTATTAAGAATTTTTAGCTGATCAAATATTTAATATATTTGTATATAATTTTGCTGAATATTTAAAATTTTTTTACAGGAATTGAACCTACTCTTTATGAAGAACATCTTAGAAATAGTTGGGTTTATAAAGAATTAAAATCAGTTAGAAATATTAGGCCATCTTTTCATAATCCTCTAGGACTCTATGGTGGACTTTTATATACAGGAATATTTTATATTTTGGGAAGAGGAAAAGAACCTTGGACTTTAAGCCACAAAGGTGATTTTATTCACTTATTTTAATTTCATATTTGATTCAATTTGATAAGTACAGTATGATAAGATTTGATATATAATTTATTATTTTAATTCAGAATTGTTCAATCATAAATTTTCAATTATATTATCTCATTAATGAGATAATTAAATAATGGAAACTCTAATCTTTAATATAAATAAAATTGTTCTTTTTAAGATTAGCTCAACATCAAGGAGATTGAGTCAAACAAAATTCTATTATTTGTTGGATTATGATCTAATCTAGCAATTGACATTTGCTGGATTATGTTTTGATGTTTAAATTCTTTTAATTTATTATTTATTAAAAAGTTTATAAAGTTTTTATAAATAAATTCAGAAAAAACAAAATACTGTATTAAGCATGATATTCTATTAATGTAATCTGCATAAATTGAAAATAGTGAAAAATAAGATGTTATTATCTAAAATAAAAACAATTAGAAACTATAAGCTGGTGTGCAGGAGTGGGCGATTTTGAATCGTGTAGTACAGGGTCATTGTTAAATTTGGCAATACTGTAAGACCATGAGAATGTTGCATAAACAATGCCATTTCAGTTGCTATGGAGCAGTGATCAGGGGAGCAGTGCACTTTCATGATGAAAGCATATTACAAGAAAAAATGATTGTTGTGAAGCTGCACAGCATGAATTTTAATGTCATTTTCAACTGCCCCATCATGTTATGGTTCCATTGGCTCACGCTGTAAAGAAATGGGTAGAAAGATTTGTAGCAACAGCTTCAACATTGAACTTGAAACACATAGGACCAGAAAAATGGTTCAAACTTCAGAGACTATCCAAGCAGTAAATGCCACAATCAAACAAAGTCTGCAACATTCTGCACGACAACATGCCATACCATTAGGATTATCATGTCAGAGTTTGGATAGAATATTGCATGAAGATTTAAAACTGCACCCATATAAGCTCCAGGTAATCCATGCATTGAAGGATAGCGATGCTGACAATAAACAAATGTTTGCTGAAACATTTTTAGCCAAATGTAACGAAGATTCCAAATGCAGAAATGTTATTTCAGAGAGATGACATTTAGAGGATATTATTTTCAAAACGTGAATTATTATTTTTTTTTTGTAAATGACATACACATACCTTTTTCTGTCCAGAATTATGTAACAATAAATATATTATTACTGTGCATTACAACGTTGTCAAAATCTCCCACATCTGTGCACTAGCCTGTATAAGAAAAGAAAAAATCTAAATATATAAAAATCAATTTTTAAAGTAATTATAAAATTCGGTATTAATATACAGTACTATATATTAAAATTTATTATTTCATAAGTTAACCTGTTGCATATCAAAAGAACTTAAAAAATGATTGTTCACAAGCCTAATTAATATGCAAAAAATTACAATTATCATATCTTGCTTAATTTTCATCAAAATCTTTTGAAATTTTATAATTTATGATTTTTTTATACTTTTTCTAATAGTATATGCATTTTTTTTAGTTTTATTTTTTTCAGAAGTTTTTGTTTTCTATATGAGATTACTAAAAACATGTTTTTTTTTTTTTTTTTTTTTTTAATATGAATATTTAATCATCCTTTGAAATAATTACTATGTTTGAATAGTGGCTGTTATTCTAATTAAAACAAGCTAATGACTGAAGAAAAACTGATTATAATTTCAAAAAAATTGAAAAAATCAATTAATATGCAAATTTTGATTAATTAATATTAAGATATGTTGTGTAATTAGTACAAAATTTATATAAATTTATTGAAATATTGTCATTATAATTAATGCTTTATATTTATTAAACAATGCTTTTTCTTCATTTCAGTAATTTTTATATTAATATTTTATAAATTTTTGAATTTATTTAAAAAACAAATATATATGAAAACAGTCTCATCTCGTACATAAACAGCTATAATATTTTTTACTTTGCTATAATTGGATTGTATAAGATTTTAACACTAGATAAAACAACCTTGCTTCCCAGCAAGGTTGTTTTATCTAGCGTTGAATAATCTCATACAGAATTCTGAAAATTCTTGTATTTTTGTATATTTTTGAAACCATTCTCATACTTACCATTAAAACATGCTTAAAGGATTGGTTAGAGAAGGAATGTGGTAAAAATAATAAAATAAATTTTTTCTTTAATTTAGAAACACATACTACAACATTCATATACCAAATAATAAACATTTTATTTATTAGTTTTTGGTTTTACTGTGTTAATTTTTTATTAAATTGAATGAATTGATGATAAATCAATTCCTTCAATGCTGATTTCAGCTGAATCTAATTCTTCAGTTTCAGATATATTACTGCTGTTATTATTTTTGTTGTTCAAATTATTGATTTTAATTAAAATGACAAAATTTGATTGAATTTCTAAGAAATTATCAATCGTGCCATCAGAAATCCAATATTTTTCTGATAATGTTTTTACATGTTTAAGTTACACTTGCTATATACTTATGTAATTAATATAATATGAGTTTGCCATGTCATTTGGTAATCGAGCACACTCATTGGAATATAATAGACTCATGATTACTGCTTCGAAATTAATGGCAAATGTTATTGTGCTGCATATTATTTCATTAAGATATTGGATAGAGATTTATATTTCAAAGGTTGTTATAGTTTAAGGATAGTAAATTTATTTTTTACATATATTCTCTCTGTTATATCTTATATTACCTTAATATGATTCTTAAACTAAACATCGATAAGCTTAGTAAGTAGACCAACTCCTTATGGTCATATGCTATTAGATATTGTATATAAACTGTTCCGAGCACATTAGCCTCTCCAGTAATTTTTTCAATTTTTATATGAATATTTATCTAATTCTTTAACTTGAATTAAATTTAAATTTTGATAGACTTAATGATTCAACTAATATCATGTTTATGTATGCTGCTAAATATTTACCATATATAGTTATGCTGTGTTATGTCTCATCCAGTATTTACATTTTAACTGAATCAAGATCCTCCTAGATAAACATAATACTGTATAATGATAAAAGTTAGTTTAATAAATCTAATATGAAGTACTGTATTTCAAAATTGAAACCATATGTCGATTGCATTTAAGCAACCATTAATTCATGCTAGTGACATTTGACCAAAACTAAATATAAGCATAATTAATATATTTTTTAGTGTTATCTAAGTAACTTTCTGGATATTTTTTCTGCTCATATTCTTTTCTGTTAGGCTAAACTGTAATCATAAAAAGGAAATTTATTTATTTAATGGTAATGATTGAACTGATAAAATAGCATAGCAGTTTATTCAGAATTTTGGTACGAAATCTGTTCATGAGAAACAATATTTTTCAAAAAATGAAATAATTGTTTGGAGGATATTCAATTATTATATAAGCATTTTAAGGGAAGGAAAAAAATTCTTATGTGGGAATGGGGTTGTTAGGCTAATACTTATGTAAGCAGTATTATACTATGTTTAAAAAAATTCTAAAATACAGTATAGTACTGTATAATTCTTGCACTAAATTGTATTTGTATAATATGCATGACTGTGTTTGACATATAGTGTTGTACATTTGCATATAGGCACTACATACCAAACATTTTTCTGTTTTATTTATTATTCACTTGTAATATTAAAAAATCCTAAGTGTTAACAAATTTCTAAAATGTTATATACTCGTGGATTTTTAAACTGAAGAAAAGAGAATAAAGAAATAAAACTTTGCATTATTTAAGAGGGAGTCAGTAAATTGCTTTCGATGATTTATATGGAGGAGAGGTATGTTTAATCAAAAAATATGCTTATGTAATACTTGAATGCTTCTTATAAAAACATATCTTGAAATTTTTGATTAATTTCCAAAACTTTGTATTTGTGATAATGTCATTTTTAATAATTTATTTTTACAAATTTGATATATATTTTTTAATTATTATGATAGATTTGATATCATATTTTCTTGTAAATAGTACAGTATATTTGAATGTTTAAATTGACAAATAACTAGCACAAATGAGCAGTCCTTTACAGTTCAAACAAAGAAAAAATATTAAAGGACTGCTCATCTGTGCTAGTTATTCGTCGATTTAAATAATTAATTGCCGATAAGAGCAGTAGTTACTTAAACTTTCATAGTATATTTGAATGTGTGTAGATTTTTTTAATCTCAATTTCAAAAGAATAAGAGTTTAAATTTTTTTTATCTGTCATTTTTGATGGGCATATTTATCAGTTATTTGCATAAACTGAATGTCTGTCTCTAAAATTATATTTAAATTGCAAAATTATTAAAATTTTTAAAATTATATGTAATCCAAACTGAAAATATACAGTAATTATTGCTTATTTAAAATGCTTAAATTTATTATAAATTTTAATTAATATGACATAAAAATACCAAATTTTTATTTCAGGAAATGATGCAGGAAAATTAAAACCTTCTTCTGAATGTAAGCCTATTGAATATCCAAAGCCAGATAATATCGTTACTTTTGATTTATTGACATCAGTTTCATTAACAAATACCAATCATGAAGAAAATCAACCACCTCATTTAACTCTTAAAGATGATAGTATACCAGTTAATCACAATCTGAAAGTGTACGATGGTCCAGAACAAAGATTTTGTCCTGCTGGTAATATTTAATACTATATTTAAAATACTTTAAATTAAATTCAGTAATTTTTAAGTTGTTCCTAGATCTGCAGATTAAAATGAATGAAAAATAGTTTTATATTAGATCAATATTACATATTGATAACTTTATTTTATATTGGTAAATGCACACAAAAATATTTCTTTCTTTAGTTTTAATATCACTCAAACAGAATCAGATATAACTTATTTCATTATAATACAGTATTTTGTTAGTTTCTAGAATAAATATTTTTTACAATAATTTAGTACCAACTAACTAGGAGAATCATAATTTAATTAATTAATTAAAATAATAGATGATGGCACTATATAGTTCAAATTTATAAATAATTAAAATTACAGTTTAATTTAAAATATTCTGCTACAAAAATTTAGGTGTGTAAATTTTTTGTGTGTTATGCAGATGATTTTATTTCTAAATTAATATGTTTTCCAAGCCAAAATGATCAATTAAATAAAGGTACTGATCCAGTCAATATTAACTTCAGTTAGTATGATACTTTTGAATAAATTCATAATATACATTTTATTGTGAAATCACAAGTTTGGTTTGTAACTTTAGTATTCTGATTGTTCTATCCATGGTCAGAAACATTATTAAAATAATCCTTGAATCTTCAAAATGATGAAACATGCTAATTAAATTTGAGAGAATATTCTTTAACTCACACTGTAGAACAATGTTAATAGAACAAAATAGTTATTTCAACAATTCGCAATCACATTATACAACACACAAACACAAACAAAATTATAAACAAGAATAAAATTTATGACAATGACAAAAAATATGCTATGATGATTACATGATAAGAGATTATTACCATTGAACAAAGATGTGAGAGAATTTACATATGTAAGCATATCAGCTCATCTACACAGTGCAGATGAGCTGATATGCTTATATATGTAAAAACTATGACTTCAGGCACAATTTGAGTATGCAGATTATTTACATAATTGTGCTTAAACTAAACTAATTTTACATATTATGATGAACTGTGATGTCCTGGTGATATGTTGCTTGTGCTTCCTGATCTGCCATTTTAATTTATCCTAGTCTGCAGCAGATGAAACTTCAAGTAACTTGTTATTAATTGAAATTAAACAATATAAATGAATATTAATGATTAATGAACAAATTTCCTTATAATTGTTAATTGCTGTAATTAATTATTTTTTTTTCCATTAGGTCAGCTAATGGCAGGAAAGTTCTTGATAGAATAAAAGTTATCTATAAAAATTGCAGCTTTCAGGATTATTCTCTTAGTGAATTCATGGCATTCTACATGCACTATTGTTTAAATTATCCAATTCCAATAGTAGAATATAATGAATATTGCAACAGGAGTTAATTTCTGCCCTTACATATTCAATACTGATTTTTTCATAATCAAATCATCTCTAAATTTATCATATATGGAGACATCTATTGGCCTTCAAAATTTTCAGATCTGCCAGTATGTGACTTTTTTATAGAGATATTTAAAAAAATCCAAACAAGCACTAACTCCCCTGGTGAATAAATTTGGAAATAAACTGTATATTAATAATTAATATTTAATTTGAACTATGGTGCCACCATCTATTGGATTAATAATTAAAATCTATTGGATTAATAATAATAAAAAAAAAAAATGTATACTCATCATGCACACAATATTGAAGAACTGAAAGAAAAAAATTTTTGAATAAATTGCTGAACTCTTTTTTAAAATATGCTTTATCATGGAAAACATGCTTAGAAGATTAGAAAAATACATGTGCAGAAATGAAGATCACTTTGAGAATGTTATCATCAAAAAATATCAATATTTGAATATTTGTATATTGAAAATACATATATTTGATATGATACTGTAGTATTTTTCACAACAAATTTTCTCTTTCTACATAAAGAAACTTTTTTTAATTTTAAATTATATTCTAAATGAAACTAGTGTTTTATATTTTTAACATACATAAATGTAAAAATCATTATTCAAGAAATTAAAAATATTTTCAAGTAGCCAAAAGCATTTTTTAATTAAATTGTTGTTTTAATTTATAAATTTTTGTTTTATTTTTAAACATTTTCTGTAATAGTTTAGGTATAAAAAAAATAGAGGGAATAAAAATAATTTGTTGTTGTTTAAATTTTAAATTTATATAATTGGAATTCACATGAATAGAGTCTAATTTAAAAAATTTTTTAATCTATAATTAGTTTATTAATTTTTTAGAATTAATAACTAATTATTTACAGGTGTTTATGAATTTGTACCGTTAGAAGATGGTAATGGTATGCGATTACAGATTAATGCTCAAAACTGTATTCATTGTAAAACTTGTGATATAAAAGATCCTAGTCAAAATATTAACTGGGTAACACCAGAAAGTGGTGGTGGACCTGCATATAGTGGAATGTAAATATATTGTTTTAAGGTAAATATTTTTCTTTGTTTTATATTTTAACCTTAACATAAAATGGTATTTGTACATAATTTAAATAAATTACATTAATCCTATACAAGAGGTCCATGACTTATTACATTTTGACTTACAATGATCATTACTTATGAGAGTGATTATTTACAAAGAAATTCCATACTTACAATGGCTGCCATCAATGATTTTACAATAATGGCAGCCAATTAGCTGGATGGCTGAGCTCTCGCCAGGAAAAAAGTGTGTTATATTTCCGCCATGAATAATTGTATTTAATTTTGGGTCATATGTCATCAGATTTTTTTTAAATATTCGGGCTCAACCTATTCAACCCCATCCTTTACCTGATTGCCCATTGTTACTACAGATGTGAGCAGCCTATGGTGAGTATTGGGCTACTCAGTCATTTAGTATTCAATAAAAAGAAAAGTGGCATATAATACAAAGAAAAAAATGGGGCTAACCTAGTCTTTAATGCTTTGTTTTATAAAAATTAAATGACTTTATTCAATTCAAAAATATTTTCTGAGATATCACATATAGTAAATGCTACAAAATCACATAACTGTAACCCTATATAAACAAAAATTTTTCAATATTTTTTTAAATAATTAATATAGTTTATATTACAATATTTAAAAATTATTATTTTTTTACAATAATTTGTTTATATTTAAGACAAAACCTGCTCTATGTGCTGCTACACCATCAAAAGATGAGAAAATTCCTGAAAAATTCACTTGATGCCAGAGAAAGAGAATTATTATAAAAAACGAAGTAACTCCATTTTTGGATTTTGTTTTTATACATGACAATTTTTATTAAATCTTATATTTTTATTGATGATGTCAGTCATAAATTTTTAATTTTTTATAGATAATGTAAGAATATGGTTTAAGTACATGACTTTTGCCAAACATTTTAACAAATGATAAATGAATAATAATTGTTTAAACATGTTTATAATATTTGTTACTGTAATACGGTATAACATGTGTAAAATTTTTCAAATTGTGTTTGTTTGAATCAAAAATAATAATTGCAAATGTTAACATTTTAGTTTAAAATTATGAAAATGTAAATATATTCATATATCTATAGCATTATAATGTGAATACAATATATATATATAATTTATCAAATTTGTTATCATGAATAAATTTTTTATATTTGATAAAAGTTTTTTATTATTTAAAATTTTTAAATATTGATCTTTTTACATTAATCACACTACATATTAATATAATGAAAGTACAAAATAAAATATATTATACTAGAAAAATTTTAACAATATTAGGACCGGATATGAGTCGCTTGGACCAATTGCACCCAATTGGGTCCTGAGTTGAGGCAAAATGAAATCATGAAAAGGCTAATAAATGAAGAATAATGGTTTAGATTTACTAATAAGGCTGTACTTTGACATCCCAGCCTTCGAACAGTCATTGGATCATTAAACCCAAAACCAATTAATCAAACAATCAATTCATTATTTTTAAATCCTTTTATCATATCATATATATAAATTTGTTATCATAATAGTTCTGCATGGGAAAAGAGAAGAAAAATTTACTTTTTGATACATTCCTATTTTATTTTTAATGTTTTGTTTTTAAACATATAAGTGGCAATATTATACTGTAATTTAATCATATAACTGTACTGTATATATACAGTAGATTCCCTGTTAACTGACCTCTATAAGACTACTTCAGATCAGATAAATGAATGGTCATTAATCAAAAACACATACAAAATACCATTTATAAGTTGTAAATTAAATAAATATATATATATAACATTGCCAATTTATTTTGTCTAAGTAAATCTTCATTTGCCATTATTATTATTTAAATTTGTTTTTTGAACTAAATTCATGCAATCATGTCAACTTTTGATAAGAATTACTGTATAAATAACAGATGAATTATTTTGCTATTGGCTATAACATAGTAATTTCAAGCACTTAACTTTCCTTCTGGATGATTTACTATTTTTTCATTTTTATTTCTGCTTACAACTTGATAAAAATGAAGCCAGTTAAAGCATGACTAGATAAGAGGGAGTCTACTATATTGAAAAATTGTTTGATTATTTAAATTTATATTTAAAGATATTAATCTTTATATTGATAATATCCAGGTATTATAAAGATATTAATCTCTTTAATAGCTGGGTGCCATATGTCCAGTTTCTCAGGAGATGCCCTCAGATTTCTCTTGACAAACTGGATATATGGCACCCCGATTCTCCAAGATGGCAAGCAAATGCTATATCGCACGACCATCCAGCTAACTTTTAATTAATTAAAAATCATTAATTTCATAAAACAGTTTTGCAGAACAGCCGTTTTGTTTCTAAAGAAAATAAAATTGAATTATTGACCTAATAATTTTTCGAAGAAAACAGTATCCATTATATAAGTGACTTTCTGATCAACAATGCTGTTCTAAAAACAAATTGACAACTTTATTCTGAGAGAAACATCAAAATTTATATTAAATTAGCAAACATTCAAATAACAATGTGCATTGCTCAATCATCGATAAATATTTTTTTTTTTCTAAAGTTAATGACATATTATTGACGTAATATTTACAATATCCGGTTATTTTGAAATTCAAGGGGTTAAAAAAAAGTCATAATCGCAATATTTATATATATAATCATTTTATGAACATTTTCTGACATTTAATGTGCTTTTCAACATAAATATTCAGTGTATCCGATACAAATATGCAAGATTTTTTTTCCGCTATTATTTTAATGAAGCTTTTCCTGTAATTATTCCATAATGTAGTTTAGTTGAATTTATAATCAAGAATCAAAGTTCAGACAATATAGATGAAAAAATATTTTTGATTTATAATCTTATTTTTACCAGATATTTCTTTCCCGTTATCGGATTAGATTAAGTTTATTAAACAAATGCTTTTAACTCTAATTTTCAGCGAGTTTGGACGCCCGAAACAAAACCATTTTTAATAGTTTGCATGAAAATGATTGTTATCTAGATTGTTGATAATACTTAGATTTCATACAAAATAGTTGTGTATATGAGACAAATTATCTTGAATAAAAAAATGGATTTTTCCCTGCCATCAAAACTTAATAAACATTTACAGTGGTGCATTTATATATCTTGAAGCCCAAGGAGCTAAGAGATTTCAGGACTTCGTATTGTATATAAAATAAAAAGTATCAAAAATTTTATATACAATATATACAAGTACATACACTGTACTGTACTGTATACTGTATATACCGTTAGAAATAGGAACACGCGCTGTTGTTGTTAATTGAGTCGCTCAGAAGCCAATGCGGTTAAGTCCATTTTTTGATATTTTCTGACTTTTGTAAATTTTAATGGAATAAATAATATTCTTCTTAGTTATTAAAGGATTTACTCGTTGCTTCGTTTTTCTAGGTCACACAGCCCCTTTTTTTATAGCTTCTGAATATGTTGTATAATATTCATGAATTAAAAAACATTAATTTTCTCAATTGTTGTTTTCTGAACTTAACCACATTGGCTTCTGAGCGACTCAATTGTCGCACTGTTGGAATTTGCGTGAGTTTACAAATCATTGGGACAATTTCGTCGGGTCCCATGTCCAGTGTACTTAGGAATGCGCATAACTACATGTTTTACAATCTTTTGCGTTTTTTATTCTTTACTGATTCAATGATACATTATCATCATGTTAATTTTTTTAAGTTTATCGATACTAGGGCTTACTTTAATTACTTATCTTGAATCTGTTATCATGGTATTCTTAATATCTTTGTTGATTGACATGGTAAAACCTGTATAAACAAATAAACCAAGAAAAAAATAGATACTGTATATATTTTTTTAACCTGGCACGTCATTTTTTGAGTCCACGATCGGCCGCTGATATACAATGCTACAATGTTATATATATATGAAACACATAAATTATATACTTTGATTTTCAACTTAAACAATTTTTTGCTACATTTGCAGAAACGGTATATTTGTTATTTATAACGGAAATACTGTATACACTATTGTATAAGAAAATATAATATAAAAATATAGTTTTTTCTAATGAAAATTCGAATTCATCGTTAGTCCAAAATTATCATCACACATTCCTTATTTTTAGATAAAATCGATAATACATGCAACAGAAAACGAATTATATATTTAATTTAATAATATAAAAATTTTTGGTTTTGGGGGCCTCTGAAAATTGAGAGCCTAGACCCGCGCCTAGTGCACTTACTGGTAACGCGCCACTGAACAGTTATGGAAAGAAATAATTGACTACTTTCAGTAAATGGTTTTGGAATGATTAAAAAATGAAGAATTAAAAAGTATCATCAAAATCATCATGAATCATTTTGACTGATTTCGTAAAAGTTTATTAAAATATATATATTAATGAAAAGTCTTAGAAGTTTGAATATCCATTGTTTTTAAATAGTTGAAATATTACATCAAGTCACGCTTAATGTTCATAATTTTCCTAATAAATCTTTTAATAAATTCATTAAAAAATTAGTTAATTCAAAATATATTGAGAATATCTGACAATTTTGAAAAATTTCCACATTTAATTCACGGCATATGTAAAACTGTGGCATCAAAGTCATCGTTAATTTATATCCTCGATTTACAAAACCTCAAATTATGTAATTTCAGAATTACGAAAATTATATCTTTGTAAGATTTACACACGGTTTGCATGAATTTCTACGCGTTTCTAGAAGCTTCAGTAAACAGAACAAAAGGGACCACCTGAGTGCTCCTCCTCCTCCTTCCTGTCAATGAGAAGTAGGTGGAAACTTCCAGAAATTTTACTTCAAATTAGTTTTGAATATGGCAAAACCTAATCCCCGCGTAAATAGAAGGTTACCTGTATATTAAAAAAATGTATAATTATTATTATAGAATACACTTAAAGTTTATTCAATCTAAATTAAATTTTTCTGTTTAAAATAAAGATTAGAGCCTATTTATTTGAGTGGGCCATTCAGTTGTGTTTTCCTTAATCTATGAAATCAGATTTGGCTTAGTATATTTATTAATGTTGAATTGCGCTTCCTACATAATCCTTATATTTAATAATTCGTTTATTTCTGTTCCTTTTATATAATTGAATACTATTTTATATTACAAATAATAATAATAGTTTTTAAATGTTAATTTTATAAGAAAATTGTATAATTTTATATATTTACATCAAGCACATTTGTTAAACACGTGCGTACTACCAGTAACGACATATAATTGTGAAACGTGGACCCTTACAAAGAAAATGGCACAGAAACCAGCAACAACCCTTGAAACAAAGAAGTTTGGAAAGATATATGTTAGGATTTGCCAGTAGAGACCGCAAGATCACCATATAGATAAGAGAACAAACTAAAGTAGAAGACATACTGGTAATAGTTAGAAGCAATAGGTGGCGTTGGAACAGGCCAAGTACCAGGATACACCGATAACTGATAGACAAAAGCGAATTATAGAGTGCAGTGACAGACCTACAGCTATCGAGGCCCGGGGCGGAAGTCTCTCTGAGGCCTCCCTAATTGAAATGATTGCCATACAAAATGTCAACACTTTTTTATATTCCTGCATATACGTACATATACTTAAAGCTTAAGATTTTTCGGAGGCCCCTGATCAAAGATCCGGGGCGGTCCGTCCTCTCCATCCCCTTGGTACGTTACTGATAGAGTGGCAACCAAGGCAAAGGAAAAGTTATCCTGGTAGGCAATAGAAACGATGGAAAGATGATATAAGAAAAATAATTAGTTCCCAATAGATGCAGATTGCTCAAGATAGGTACATCTGGAAACAAAAGAAGGGGGCATATATATCCAACAGTAGAAGAAATGAAAAATGATGATGATGATGAATTTTATTATTATGGTAATGAAAATCTACCAAATTGAACCAACTTGTAAAATTTAATCAATTTATTTTATCATCATAAATTTTTTAATTTGAGAATTCCTTCTAATGCTGAGATCCTCTGCTTAAAATGAATATATTCAGTACAGTATTATTATTATTATTATTATTATTATTATTATTATTATTATTAATAAATATATTTCTAATAAAGTATTACATTAATTATTAAATTATTAATTAATTGCAGAAGATAAAACAAGATCAAAAAAGTAATTAAAACAGCTATTAGGTAATAAGTTACTGATTTAGGAACGATTATTTTATTGGCTTATCATTATTTTTTTGAATTAAAATAAATTATTAATAATTTGAACCGTTACTTTTATTATTAATTTGGAATTTTTTGGTATCGATACAAGTATCAGAATTTTAAAAAAATCGGAGAGTATCGATTCTTCGTAAAATTGAATCGAATAACGTCAAAAATCGATACTTTTCAAAATTGATGCATCCCTATTACAGGGTGACGTTTTATGATGTCATGAATAGTGACATGGCATAAAATGCCTCGTAACGGGACTTGTTTCTTCATCTTAGTGGCGCCATCTAATATTCAAGAAAAAAATAATGATAAGATCTATTTCCCCTTAACACTGTTAACTCCAGTCAGTTGAAAATGGCAAATTTTTTAAATGCTCTCTTAATATATTGTGGACAAGTTAATGGAATTTTATGAAAATTAATAGCGACGTCATGGTATTGAAGATGATCTGGACAACATATAAATAATAATAAATGTCGGACTTAGAGTTGTATCTTTAAATCCTGATGGGATCTCAGTGATAGATAGATATAGAGTCTCTAATTGAATTTATAAAAAAAATAATAATAATCGAATACTGTGATTCAAAAATAATAAGGGAACCTCAAAAGTTTAATATTTTTAAATGCCAAATATTTAAAATTTTTAGGCCGTCCTCTCCGCTCCCTCCTTGGTATCTTGAAACAAAGAACGCTATCACGGTGTTTTAAACGTTCCACAAATTTTAGATATGATCTCTCTCTTTTTCTCAGCTTTCCAATAGAGAAACAGGAGGTCACTAGAAGAAGGAGGTTTATCAGGAAGTTAACAAAAAGTGGAGTCTATTCTATTAGCTATATGGGGAGGTGGTTCATCAGATGGCTACATAGGGTTCAAAGGGTGCGGCCGGATGCATTCTATAAAGGATCAAGTGTGAAAGATAAACTTAAGGAAAACATTCCAACGTATATCTTTATGGATATGTAAACACTTATAAAAAGAACAAATGAGAGATTATGTATTTATCGAATGCACCCGAAATGCATTCTTTTATCTCACGAAATATATAAAATAAATCTTTTGTCACATTTTCCGTGATTTTTCTTTCCGGCAGAAAATATTAGAGAGTTTCTGCACGGCTACGATTCATCTCCGATCTATAACTAAACAAAAAAAAAAAAATCCTATCGTTTCGAAAAGTTATCGGTAGTCGCTTCAGCAACTCATAGTTAGTTCGAACCGCTGACACCAGAATTATTGTTGTAAATTCTCTCTATTCTCATGAATTATTTCTATTCTATCATCTATTATCTTTTATGAAGATCATCTGTTGTATTAAACCGCTGACGGCCAATTTTAATATTCTGGGTTCAACGGCTCATCCCGAAAATACCACGATAAAAAACAGTTTTTATTGTTCAATGTTACAATCGAAACAAGGGCTTAAGGCTAAATAACTATGTTTGTTCACGAGTTCGAATCCTAACGTACAATCCGTTTTACACAGTCAACCAGAGCGTCTCACATCCGTTTCTTTACGAGGCTGAATCTCAATATAACGACGTCCGTTGACTCGCAAAAATGCTTAACGAGGATCGTTCAAAATCGACATCGGTACGTCACAAAGATGACGTCAATTGCGCGAACAAAACAACTTGAGAGCAAGAGTATTTTGTATATTATCCAATCGAAATACTTCTATCTAAAGTTTAATTTATTTAAAAGAAAAGAAAATGGAGAAAATACGCGCTAGTAAGCTACAAATCACCAATTCGAAATAATGATCGATTAACTTATATATGAGTCAGCATAAAAACTTATTTAAAATTTTTTATGTTCAAAATTTTTAACTCTGAATCACAAATCTATCGAGAGAAATACTTATAAAATATTTATGATTATCCTAAATGCTTCAGATTAATATTATGGTTTTAAAATTTTTATCACCATCTGGATATTTAAACAGTGATAGCCTTTTCTTCTCATAGAGAGATATTCATTACATTTTCCAGCTTGCGAAGGAGCAATTATTGCTACTTCGCAAGATATAGTCAATTGTATCAATAATTCCTGGAAACTGTATAAGTTATAAACTTTTATTTTATTGAAGACTGTTCTGCTTCAGATTGTGGAAATCGGATATATTTTCTCATCAGCGATGATGTAATAGCTGAACTTACAAGAAAAACACATCTATTGACAGTTTTTTTTTTTTTTTTGATCAACAGCAAGAGTTATATCTTGGCTAACTCTCTTTGATAAGAGCTAGTGGCAAACAAAATCTATGTGCAATTAATACCTAGAATTAAAACACAGTAATTTACTTAAAAAATATTGAATTTGTATATAAATTTAAAGTTTTTATTATGTTAACATAAAAGTCATAATAACAAATAATTCACTTTATTGTATTTCTTGGGTAGCTTCTCTAAAAGTTTTGAGAAAATCTACCGTAATTTCTCCTAAGTTTTATTATTAAGAAAGCAGTAAAATTATAAAACTAGAAACTTTTAATTACACTGACACAGAATTACATTTCTCGAGTAATTATGATTATACGATCTAATTTAGAAACGTAAAGAAAGAATTCAGTAACTTATATAAAACTGATTAAAAGTTTTCTATCGATAGTAAAAAATATATAAGAATTATTTAAGACAAACTTTATTTTCATTTCAATATTGCGTGCTGTTCTTCGATTGATTTTAGGTTCCAAAATATTTTTTAAGTCATCACAGATCTGCATTACTGATGATTTATTTATTAATTTTATAATTATATCTCTAAACAGTTAAATAAAAGCACAATCTGGTAATTCAAAGACACTTTTCCTGTCTTGATAAACTCTTTGCCTTCTCAAAGAACGTCTTACTTCTCTATAATGATATAACAATAATATAGATAAACAGTATCCGCCATTTTGTAAGTGCTAAACGTTGGTGAAACTTACTATAACGGCTACTCCTTAGCAGTCGTTGGAGAAGCGATAAACGATCGTTCTTTATTAAACGAACGTTATTTTAATTCAGCCTGACAAAATTTGTTCTATGTACGTTCGATGACGTCATTTGTACTACGTGATTGATCTAAACAGGTGTGTCAAACTCATTTTGATTCAAGAGTCATTTAATAAGATCGTAAGATGGCCGCGGGCCATATCACATTTAATTTTTTTTTTTTTTAATTACATTTTGGAATAAGGATTCAGATATATAGATAGGATAATTAAAAACGCTGTGTAATCAAATGAATATATCACAAAAATATATAATTACTACATAATTGCTTTTAATTATACATATATTTTTTAAATTTTATTTCCGCCTATCAAACTTTAGCTTTCTATCAACAGTTAAAAGTCACATTTTTCTGTACAAAAAACAAAAATTTAAATTAAAATTTTATAAATTTAAATAACCATAACTGTTTACATTTTTTAAATAAGTTAATAACACAAAAATTAATCTTTAACAAGCCCGTTAGAGCGTTTTTTATATACTTCAAAGAGGGATTGTTTGGAACTTGATCATTATATTTGTCTATCCAAAAAAATACGGGTTCTCATTTATGGCTTTTCGTTTTCTGAATAAGAAATTTCGTACAAAACGATGTAGTCCTGGCAGGAAAGCACATAGTTTGTGTCACCGATCTGAAAGATCAGTGTCATCTGTGCATATACGTCCGATAAGGCCAGTAAAAAAAAAACTCGTGCAATTACATTTCAATAAAATCAAACTAGTGTGTCATAGTATATGTGGCATAGCTACGAAGCGACAGTTACTTCCTATTATCTCATAACATATTGTTTTGATTTTCGTTTTAGTTAAGAGAGTTGAGGGCCACAAAAAATCACATCGAGGGCCGGATAAGGCCAGCGGGCCGCCAATTTGACACCCCTGATCTAAACGATCGCTCGTTCACAAACATATACATTCAGCCCGAATCTATGATTCAGCCTTAGGCCCCAGATACGAAAAGTAACCATACTAATAACCTCGCGCATGTGCAGACAGTGGTCTTTATCGGTGGGATCCATAAAATCTATGGTTGGACCTGGATCGTAGCTGTGGGGAAACTCTCTATTATATGATCACAAAGAAAAAAACTGAATCATTCATTCCGAATTAAGCTACCCCAACCGATCTTAATAGAATTATTTCTCTAGAAATTATTACTGAAAAATATAAGTTATCAAAATCTATTGTTTAGCTATCAAAATTTTATTAAAATGGCCGTTTTAAAGCAATCGATATATTTCATTCATTTATAGATGATATTCTCTGATTATTACTGATAAAGTAACACATACGATTATTACTATTATTATTACACATACGTAACACATACATAACATATAGTAGCACATAGGCTACGATTATTACTCTTTATTTTTACTCTAAGCAATTTTCTAAAAAATGGATTCGAGATATTTACATCTTTAAAGTCCAAAATATTTATTCTAATTTCAGAACGACGATTTTAGCTTTTAACTACTACACACATTCTGCTTTCCAATCCAGATTATTTGTAAATGCATACAATATTCGACAGTGCGGTTGATGATATAATTTGCTGAATCTATACAGTATGTATATTATCACTCTGCAAATTATGTTGAAATTTATTTGCTAAGCAATTAAATATCCCACTTTAAGTATTATAATCAAATTTTAATCGTACGTTTAATGAATTAAACGCAAAAAAAAGCTTATAGAAAAGTTTTCATCAGAATAAATTCTATAAAAGTGAACTGTGATTAAATATCAGAAAACCTGACCGTGGCGAGTGTTTCCAATACTTTAATAAATAAAATTTTTAATTATATTCTGTATATTGGATTACAACCACCTCTAGACATACGTCTATAATTTGAAAGTGGTAGAAATAAGCTTATAAAATAATTTCAACGTGAGATATAGTTACGACCAAAAATTATTTTTTAATATTAATAACACGACTTCCATACTTGATTTCCTAAATTATGAATTTGCCATTCATTATTTAAATCTAGTCGAACGTGTCGATTAAAAAGCTTTCTCTCTCTCTCTCTCTCTCTCTCGATTTAATGAATAAGATTAAGCTTTGTTCGATGATTGAAATTTTGAAGAAGGTTAATTCTGTCGCATCAAATTGATACTTACAGAAATAATTTATTGAATTTGTGGATAAATCGTATTAAATTTTAAAACTACGATTTTTTAATTAATGTTTAGAATGCGAGTAATATCTAATACGATATTTCTTAAAAAGTTTTAGTTTTTATCTATTGTAAAGGAGCGATACTCTGCTAACAGAATTTTCTTTGTTTTGGTTAATGAATAAAGAATTGTTGTAGACTCTACGTCGTATCCTTTACTCTGTAATATTTTTTTTTTATATACAGTACATCATACAGTATTTTATTTCTTTTTTAAAATTTGATATTAGTTAAGATTACGTATAGGAACTCGTAATAAAGCAAAACATCTGGAGTATCAAAACACATTCGATTCTTGCATCGATAACGGCCGATTAAACTGTCTTCGATGTTTATTCTTTAGAAAAAAAAAAAAGAGAGAGAGAGAAAAATTAGTCGCCGCATTATTGATTTATTTCATTGTAATGTTTATTCATTGCTTCGATCCTTCGGTCGCATATTTAGGATATTAATTTTCTGCTTTATAAAAAATGGATGGCGTAAACTGGGTAAGATTATGCGATAACTACCAAACGGTATTAAGTTGACAAAAGGGATATTGGATAAATAAAGAAATAGAAGTCGTCGCATACTTGTTAGGGGGCATGATTAAAATCGTGCACTCAAAGCAAACCGAGATCAGCTGGCACAAATGGGGAGAAAGGATGAGTCACTATCAGTTGTCTCAACAGAGCTTTTTGCCAATTTTGTCATTGTTCGGTGCAACTGCTCTCGTATCGTAGGTCCTCTCAAAATATTTCACACCGTATTTTCTCCATATAAAACTTATTAAAAGTTTTCATTCTGAATTCTGCTATTTAGATTCGTCATCAAAAACTACAAAAGAATGAAGTAAGTAATCCACTTTTTTTTTTTTTAATTTACTGAAAGTCTTTTTTAATAATAACTGTTAATAAATTTATATATATAAAAAGTATATAATAATTTAATTATATCAAATTTATAGTATTATTAAAATACTACATTTTTATTATAAATTTTCCTCGTTAAATATTCTGCATATCGAATTTTATAATATTGCGACTTTCGTTATGATCCAACAAATTTTGCTCCTGAATAATTTTGATGTTTTACATTACGATTTTTAATTAATTAATTAAATAAAAAAAAATGACAAAAAAAAAATCCCTCATCAAATTTTATTTTTTGTCATTATTGTGGTTTATACTGAAAATCAATTTTTTAAAACTTTTAAAGAAATAAAAATCGATAAAATAATCCCCCATAAAAACTTTTTTATGAGGGGGAATAATTAAAAACACGGACTAGATCATATAAAATTGGTTGATAAATATCCATTCAATTGATTATATTAAATCCGCATCATAATTTCGATTAATTCACGATTTATTCACGTGTATTATCACGTGAATAAATTATGAAAGGCGATCCCGATTCGATTTTCGATTTTCGATTTTATTCAAGCGACGTAATTATTATTAATAGAATCGAACCGGGTGCCACAACTCGATGTACAAAATGCTCTTTATTTACATTGTTCCTTTTTCTTTTCCTCTTTCTTTCTTTCTTTCTTTTTTTTTTAATTCAAGGATGAATCGCTCACCAATTACTGGTCGTTTTATTTTTGGTTATTAGACAGTGATTAGTATGATGGCTGCAATACAGTATTTTGATAAAAACCATTGTTTATATTCAGTGGTTATCAGAGAAGGGGCAAGAGGGGATGCTGCCCGGGCCTCACGATTTTAGGGGACTCAATTTATAACTCAATATGTTAGAAGAAATATATTTGTATATTCTACTGTTTGAGTTTTAGTGTTTGCCAAAATTTAAAGTTATATCAATGTTTTCGCTTTTCTTGTACAGTTACCACTGTATACTTGTCAATTTTGTCTTTTTTTGAAGGGCCTCAAAAATATTAGTTGCCTCGTACCTCGCATTTTCTCTGAAAGTCCCTGCTTTTGTTTATCTATACTGGGCTAGTCTTTTAAAACTGCCCAATGTATAAAACTATCGCAAGCATCATACGTTGCGTGACATCATCGTGGTTACAATTTTCATAATTTTTCTCAATAAATTTTATTATTTTTATTACAAAAGTTATTATTAATTTTATAAAAGTCGCGAAGTTCTTTTTTCTTGCGATTTTTCTCAGATGATGAGATCTGAAAATTAGTACTAGAACTTTTGTTTTGTTTATAACAATGAATATTAATTCGAATGACGTCATTAAAATGGCTGCAGAGTCAGATTTACTCTGAAATTCTGTTGTTCTAATAGTAAAATATTCTGATCTAAAATAGTGGAATGAGACGACTTTTACCTGGATGCGGCAAAACTTTTTTTTACTGCAACGGTGTAGTTTGGACAAAGGTTTTCTAATTTTAACAAAGGCGTTGCCTAAAATTTATTTAAAGAATGCTATTATTCATAGTTTATAAGAAAAAATAAGACATATTTTTTAGACTATTTTTACAATTGGAGTCGTGTGATTTCTTTGTGTCGTATATTATTACTCATTGCTTCTCTTACTTCCACAGCAATCGATTTGATAGCAATGCATTATATAGAACTATACAGTACTGTATTTGTACTATTTTTCAGAATTTGTTAAAATTAAGATTCTATATAAGTCATTTTTTTCGAATTTTACCTTTTTCTTTTTTAAATAAAGTAAAATGTTAAATTATTTAGAAAGTAAAAATTTTAAATAGACAATAAAACGTTCTCATACTATATAGTTCCACTAATTAGTATAATTTAGCCCATTTTCTGTTTCAAATAAATAAAGTTTTTATACGCAATATATAAAAATAAATTATGTTAATTCGAAATAAATGAAAAATAAATACGTTAATTACCATATTTTTTTTCTGTCATAATGGCCGCACCTTATTTTTGTTCAAAAATTGATTTATAAAATTATGTCGTTTGATAGATTTCTATACACTTTTATTTATTGGAATTAGAAGATTTACAGGATAAACTTGTGCAGCATTTCCAGAGTGTGAGATATTGTTGTCCCATGCTCTTTGTCTTACTGCTAGCACGAAGGGAGGCCAAACGTTCTTACCTTCACCATGTTGTATGTGTGCTATAGATCTGTAATTGTAAATATATTGTTAAGTTACTGTCTTACTGATATGCATGCCATTTTTGTTTTGAATGTCCTGTCTAACCGAAGTTAGAAGCGTGATAATAGAAAATGGACAAAATTGAGTATCAAGCCATGTTACAGTTACTCCATCTTCGACGGAAAACTGTACAAACAATCCACAAAGAACTGTCAGCTGAGTATGGCGAGGAATGTCCATCATACAAGACTATGAAACGATGGAAACGGGAATTCAACAGCCTATAGAATCAACTGATCCAAGAGAAGGCCGTCCATCAACAGCCACAGAACCAAATGTGGTGGCAAAAGTTGAGCAGCTGGTGTTTGAAGGCAGATGTGTGACCGTTAATTTCTTAGCTAGGAAAGCGGACATTAATAGGGATCAGTTGTCAAGGAAAAAGACGTGTTTTGTTGTCAAAAGGTGTGTTACTGCTAGCTGATAATGCACCTGTACATCGAGCTGTAGAAAGAGTCTGTACAAACCTTGTCCCTTTTCCAAATTCTCCTGACCTGGTACATTCAGACTTTTTCCGGTTTCGAAATATGAAAAACATTTACGCGGGAAAGAAGTTTCTTTGATGATTCGAGGAGGTCATTATGCTATAGAGAGCTGGTTTGCCTCTAAATCTGCCGACTTCTACAAAGATGAGATTAAACAACTGTTCTACGAGTGTGAGAAGTGTGTGGTCCTAGAAGGTGAATATGTTAAGAAGGAAAACTTGGAGGATTAAAGTTCAATCAAATTTCAAGCACATTCGCGTCAAGATGAGCTTAAGGACTTTTTGGCCTCCATTCGTAGGTTGCCAAATCACATAATAAGAATATAAAGGGAGACAAAGTTATAAAAAAATGTTTTGGCATGAAAAAATATTAGACTTTTTACTTTTGAAATCTGGAAATTTTCTTTAGATCATAACTTAAATTATTTCGTAAAGTCAATATTCATGATTTGGATAAACGAAATCTATTTTGTAATTACAGTATTATAAAAAAAAAAAAAATGTGATTAATGCAAGCAGTACTGTGCAAAATCAGTTATATTTTATGCTTTATTCAGTCCACTAACACGTTCATTAAACTATCAACAATAAAATAACAACCATTGATTTGGACTATCACTATTAAATCTTATCATATATACAATAAATTATAGATTTCCCGATTTCTGAAAAAAAATTGAGATTTTATTAATTTTCAGCGAAGGTGAACCATGTTTTACAAGATATTTTACTGTATACTTACGTTATGAAAGCTTAATATAAAGTGCACTTCGGTTATTTTTAATGGAGATCAATATTCAACGCTCTACATGTTAATACACTCTATTTTAAGATACATATTGACTAAATTATAATAAATGCAATTTAATCATAATTGATTTTTATTGATTTTTAATTATGTTTATCTCGTTTTTCAATTTATCGTTGGCATAATGGTCGCACAAGTACTTTTTTGCACAAAAATTAATTATAAAATTTGTGACCATTATGCAAAAAATACTATACGAAATATAAATCCTTATTAGAATAACCAAGCATTTTTTTTATTATTAAAAATGAAAAAAAGGCATAAAAAATGGAACCGAAAACAAGAATCATCGATGACAAGGATAAATAAATTCTATTCATCGACAATATATTTAACGTTGTATTAATGGAAAAGTAAATAAGCTCCGGTTTCAAGACATCAATCACTGATTTTTTTTTCAGTTTTGATAAAAAATGATGCATTAAAAACATTATCTTTATTAAATGTATCTTTGTAAACATTTTTTTTTTTTTTAAGTATGTAAGATAAGCTTTGATCTTTAAGCAGTTGTTCCGAGATTGAGAACAACCTTTTATCATCAAAAATTCTTTTATTATTATTACTTTTCTTCATTATTTTTTATGTTTTAAAGAGATTTTTGTCTACCAAATAAAGTATTTTATTTTCGTTAACATTATTTTCGCAGTTTTATAATCAGTGATCACTATTTATATATATAAATATTGATAAATGCTGTAATGTTATCAATACATATGTAATTCAGTAGATATTTCATTATTTATCATGTTTATTCATGAATTAAAATTATCACAAATATTGAAAATATATATTATAATATATAATTAATAGTAACTGGATATCTACACAACCGAGTCATAGTTATTTACTAAAAAAATTATATTTTAATTCTATGTGAGAGGAATAATTCCCTCCATTATCCTTCGCATAAATACTCCATTGTTGGAAACGTTGGCCTGCTAGATAAATTTCTTGAATTCGTCTTTTTTTTTCGTATTTTAAATTAAGTTACACTCTTCACTCGTTTAAAAATAAGCAAAAAAATATTCAATTGTACTCGAATTCCTGTTTTTTTTTTTTTTTTTTAATAGCTTGTCACAAAAATCTATTCTTCGCTATTGTTTCGTACGACGTATAAATGTGATAATTATTTTAAAACTGAGCGGTTGAAGATTAAATTTCAATAGTTGTGGAAATAATAATAATCGGACATCAACCTCTAACTTAACGAGCTGTGCAATGCTCTTGACCTCACTCTTCCCTAATTCAATACTCGCCTTTGGAGATACAAAGACGTCGATCTATACAGTAGTTTCTTGGTTTATGTTCTTTATATATATAAAAAAAAGCAGATAAAAAAATAAACTTTTCAGTTTTTAAGAACGTTGCGACGTGAACATGTTCTTTTTTTTAACAGTGAAAATGAACTGCAGCGACCTCTTAAATTTTCGAACAAATAATACAGAAAATATTTTTTAAAATATAATTATTGTATAGATTATATCTATTTTGAGAGTAATGGCATATAATATGGAAGCAATTAGTTATTATTATTATTATTATTATTATAAATTAGTTAGAACTGATATTGTTACGTTGTATAGAATGGTTAAGGATGAAGTACATCAGGTCACGGCCATCGGGTCACGGGCAGAGACCGTGAATGTGCTTGGCGGTCGAGTTGATCGATGAAGAGGGCAAGCTATATTCAGCTGCTCTTCCGTACGCGAATATTTTCGAATAAACTGCAACAAAATATTCTATACAGTTCTCCAATAATCATTATCGTACTTCCCTAAAAATAATTTTTATACGCTTACTAATTTTTTTTTTTTCAATTAACATATTTTACGTAACACGAATAAGCTGATTTTTTTTAAATATAATTTATTAAGATCGATTTAGTAATATTATTTTTATTCGATATGATATTAGAAGATGAATTTATAAGCGAAAGTATCTGACATTTTATTCCCTCGCCATAGATATTTTTAGGAAATTCTTGATTTTTATCCATATTTTCTGATAATGCTGTAGACGTAAATCCTATAATCGATAGCATTTTCACGAATTATACGTATTGTATCCTATAATACTTAACAGATCGTTTCGACTGTTAATGACAGAATAAACATATGGCGTTCGAAAACGTCATCGGTTTGGAAATTTGCGTGACTGGTCACACTCTGGGGCCTGGGTCTTTTCTTGTGAACGCGTGAACCTCCTGCTAACAATGGCATAATACCGGCTACAGCGGGACCGGATGCTATCGGATCCGTCATATCCGTTTCTATTCCAACCTTTTTCCAAGTTAAAACAGTCACCTTAATTTCAAAATGCACGTTTTATATAGGCCTATACTCGGAATGTTGCAACAGTGTTACGCGATCACTTATCGCGATTCGGTATTTCTTTTATCACTGATAATGAAAATAATAATAAAATATTGATAATATTATACGAAGAAAAAAAAAATAATGGAAAATATATTCTGTAAACTACCCAAAACTATAGTATTTTGAAATATGTAACAACAGCCATTTTAATAGAATTTCTGTGATCTAGCAACAGCTTTTTTATGGAAAATTAACAATAAATTAAAGTATAACTAGTGACTATCAGAGAGGGCAGCTGCCCTGGCCCTCATGATTTTAGGGGCCTCAATTTATATCTCAATATGTTAGAAAATATATATTTGTATATTTTTATATTGTTCGATCTTCAGTGTTTGGCAAAATTTGAAGTTCTCTATCAATGTTTTCGCTTTTCTTGTAAAACTTACCACTGTATATTTGTCAGTTTTGTGTTTTTTTTAAGGGCCTCAAAAATATTTGTTGCCCTGGGCCTCGCATTTTCTATGAAAGTCTCTGGGTATAACACAAGTGCATAATAGCTACGGTGGCCATATTTTTTGGAGAAAATAGAGGACAAATCATAAATTATTTCATAATAAGAAAAAGCAGCATTTATTTGTTTTACTAAAACTGAAAAGATTTATAAAATTTGCTATAAAATATAATAAATAATACCGATAATAAACATGTTTTAAACAATCAAATTATTGCTTTAAAAAATTAATCTTGATATATTTTTAACCAGAATGAACTTTTTTAATAAATCGGGTTTATGTTTTAAAATTTCATAAAACTCTACATATCAAGTCGAAGATACATTTAGTATAAATATTCGCTTCCAATGTTTTGACTTTTAATTGGATTTTCTCAGTGGTCCAAATATTATTCACTTATAAAAATACCTGTCCAGTGAGGACATTAGATCTGAAGAGACAGAAGCAAGATTCAGCAATTTTTAAAATGTTTTTAAACAACATGTGTTTGTAATGTGAAATATTTAAAAATCTAACCCATCTGCATTGGCAGAACTTGTCATTTTATCGTCATTCTTCTATCTTTTCACAGGTGACAAGATAGAAGAAAGTGGATTTTCTGTGTTGACAACAACACAGAAAATGACTGTCTGTTGCATACGGTATTCAGTTTACTATTTCAATTCACAAAATAAAGGACAAAATCATCATTTTATAAAAAAGTGATGATTTTGTCCTTTATTTTGTGGACAGAGAAGTGAAATAAAGGACATATGGTCACTGTAATAATAGCAGATCATATTTTTGAAATAGGCATGCAAAACCTATAAGGTACAATAATATATTATGTGGATGCAGATTGCACAAGATAGGTACATCTGGAAACAAAAGAAAGAGGCGTATATATATCCAGCAGGGGATGGAATAAAAAATGCTGCTGCTGATGATGATGAACATATTATGCTATTGTAAAACAAAGAAAAATTGAACTCCATAGGTTTCATAAAAGAGAAGAATAAGAAAAAGCTATCGTCAGAATATCAGAACCATATGATTCTACCATAATTTTAAACTTCCCATATTAATTTTTTTTATGAGAGATAAAAGATAGTTTAACTGTACACAAACGGATAATTCTGTGTTTTATAAGCTATATAGTTGTAAACTATAAATGGGACGATGTCCAGATTGTATGTTGATAAATTGGAATAAGGGAAACTACAATTTTTTAAATTCATTCTCGTCGAAAATAGAAAAACTGTATTATATATTATTAATCCAGTTGTAGATTCGATTAATTAAAATTAATTCTTATCAATGAATTTAAATTATATGTTTTTGAAAAGATATATTAAAGGTAATAATTTGTTATCCAAATATGCCTACATGCATTCGGAAACGTACCATCTGACGTCATTTAGCTAAGTAATGGTTATTTTCTGGGAACATCTGATTATTCGTATGTGAAGAATTCTCTTCGTTATGTTGGCATAAAGTTTTTCCCCGAGTTACAGACGTTATTATAGAAAAATAAATAAAATCGATTTTTTTATCCTCGAATATATGTCATCGTTGTTTATTAAGAATTTTAAGAATTCTATCTTGACTTCAGTCGAAGTCCAAATTTGCAGAATTAATTTAAATACTGTATTTACTGGTAAACACACTGAATATGGTCATTTCCGATACAGTACTGCAAAGTTAATCTTGATTGACAGTTAAATTCGGTTTGTAAGCAGAGTGAACTTTAGGCATGAGTCAGAAATGATAATATTGCACCGGATACAGTACCTAACTAGCCCTAGAGGGAACAGAGGCCCGATACTACTCAATCAGGGGCAATGTCAGGGGTAGAGATAGGCGAAAATCTTGCAATTAAATGAAGCAGAAACGTGCGAATCTGTGCCAATTTCACATTTAAACAGAATTCAGAATTTTTAACATAAATCTAACGATGACTTTTTATGATTTTATAATTATTTTGATTTATATGAATTTTTGTAATGCCCCCAGTTTTGCTTTCTTTCGTCTCTCCTTTATAAAAATTTTTGGATCTGAGATGTTCTGTACAATCATAGTTACAAAACCTGTAGGCCTATGCCTTAACATAAATTAAATTTGGATGACGTTTATCGCGAATTGAAATTATAATTGTTTTATAATAACTGGAATACTACTAATGAGAACGTATTCATTGATTTTTGTATTTTTCTCTCCGAGCAATTATTTAACTTCCTTCGTCTATCTACAGCTGCTTGCAGCTTGGGGAGCAGCTGTCTACTCCCCATTGATATCTGAACAATAATTTGCTTTATCGCTTACACAACGGATTTTGCACAAATACTAGGATAGAAAAATATGTTACAAACTTTATTATTTTTTTACGCTGAATTTACAAACAACTTTTTATTGGGAAACCATTATTTTTTTATTTTTTATTTTTAATATCTAAATTATCAGTGTTATTATTTATCTAAAGCTTATCTGATTATTATGCCAAGCAATTACTAAATAGCTGATGAAACACGTTAGGAAGATAGTACACAATGACACAGATTTATTTATTTTTTAATTTTTTATTTTTTAATTTAAACTCTAATTAGGTTGCTCTTATCAGAGTTTAATAATAAAATAATTATTAAATCATTTTTATCGGTTTGTCACTTTGTTTTATCATTTATTGCATTGAACTACAGCATAAATTAGGCAAATTTTATTTTTCCAACTAAACGGAAGTAAAATTTTTGAAAAAAAAAAAAAAAATATTTTTCCTGCAGATCTAATATCGAAATTTTCATTACAAAGACGACTTAACAGTGGAAAGACAATACAGTTACTACAGATATTTTATTTAAAAAAAAAAAATTATTTTTATGATAAACTAAGGTTTGTACACGTTTTAGAATTTTCAAAAAAATTTTATCATTTTATTTATTTTTTTTATGGTTATTAAGCACGACTATTGCTTGATTTTCTTAAGAGTTGTGATGATTGCGCAAAACTTTCAGTGACTGGCATTCCGGATTTTGTTCTTTGAACTATCTATAATTGAAAGGGCATTCACACGCTTTATAGTTTTTGTAGTCCTGTTCTGCATCGCATGCCATACGACGTATATAGATTGTTCCCAATTCTATTGAAATTTTGTATGAATTTTGCAAACTCAAACGTGTAGGAGCCTGCCAGCAAAATAGGACGACACAATAAAACTTTCATGTTTGTTTTATCTACAGCCTATTCTTTCAGATAATTTCTGTATTTTCTAATATTTTTTATTTTTTATTTTTTCCTTTTTTAAACTTAAAATAGATTATTTTCTGTTGTAAGCTTCGTCTGTTATGAAACTAGATCATGCTTTTTTTAATCAGTTTTTTATTCGAAATTTTAACAACAAATAATAATTATTTTTAATAACCGAATCGACTTACATCATACCATAATTATTTTTTCAACAATTGTGTTTATATTTTTTATAAATATTCCAAATATATTCCGATTGGAAGGACTGTTCTAATTGTTTATTTTGTTAAATCGTTACGATATACAGATTGTAATTATATAAAAAAGTTGCTAAGTAGTTTGCTTTTTTGACGAGAGGGTGAGCATCGAAGATCGCAACATAATTAATTTTGCTAATTAAAAAAAAAAAAAAAAACATTACTTCACGTAATCTAACTGAAACGCGAAAATTGTTACAAAGAATGTTACGTATATTCAAAAAATAAAATTTTCAAAACATATTTCTAAAACTGGAAATATATATTGTTTGTTTTGTTTTTAAACAATTTTTTTTTTTGTTCGGCCATTTCGCAATTCTAAAGAATTATATCATCGATAGAGATGCGATAGCGTTTATTGTTAATTTATGAGATTTTAAACGGTGTTAATATCGGGCAATAACATTTTTTTAATGACAGCTTCGTTTTTTTTTTTTTTTTTTGGAGACAATACCTGAATGCGCAGTACGTTTTCGCGTCGTTGCGTTCGGCACATTCACACTATCAGACGGCGCTAACATCGCTAACGGTCATCGACCTTGAACCACATCTTTCTCTTCGAAGTAGGATCGATTGTATACGGAGGGTAGAGAAACAGCCTTAGCGGAAACCAACTCTTGGATCTATATTTGTTAAACAGAGAATTTAATAAGCTGGTTTTCTGTTATTTAATCGGGAGAGGTAAGTTTTATAGTAAATGATAATAATATAATACATTAAAAATAATATCGAATTAATTTTATAACACAGACCGTGACCCTGAACTAAATACTGTATTGTACTGTTATAGCTTGATGACCCATTTCGAAAAAAATTTTTTTTGATTTTATTCGAATGAAAGTTATAATGATAATAAAGAATAAAAATTGAAAATGCTGTAAAGATATTTTTATAATTTGTCTCGTGAATCATATGTTTCGTTTACACGAAAATGTATCTCTCGCCTTTTTTTTTTTTTTTTTTTTAATTCACCACATCACATGATATTTTACCTTTAATACTTTCGATTATCATAAAAACAGAACTGGATTTATTATATCGAAACGTGCAAAAATAAAAAAATTGTATATAAAAGTAAAAAATTTCTAAGTTTAAAGCTAGACAGAACAATAAATAAATACATTAAACTAAATACAATTTTAGATTAAAACGCGAGAATTCTTTTTTTAGAATTGAAAATATATCCTGTATATCAGTAAATGAATTCTATTTACTTCCTCCTCTGTTTTGTGAAATCAAAAAATTTCTTTTTTTTTTCTTAGAAAAACAATCCGCAAAATTATTCTGAAGTGATCGTTTCCGCATTCTTCGAGCTAGTTCACTGTTGTATATAAAGGTTAAAGTACTATAATCAAGCTACTTAGATTTACAAAATTTAAGATTTATAACGAATTACCAATCAGGCTAGGAAAGCCTGAATAGAAAGGTTAGTTGTTTAAATTAAATAAAATATGAAAGTCAACTCGTCTTGTTCATTTATTAATAGGTATACCAATTAGCAGGGACTTTCAGAGAAAAAGGCGAGGCTCAGATCAACTATTTTTGAGACCCTTCAAAAAAAAAAAAAGACAAAATTGACAAATACAGTGGTAAGTGTACAAGAAAAACGAAAACATGTCAGAGAACTTCAAATTTTAACAAATACTGAAGCCCAAACAGTATACAAATATACAAATATATTTTTTTCTAACATATTGAATTATAAATTGAGGCCCCTAAAATCGTGAGGCCCGAGACAGCCGCCCCTCTTGTCCCTCTCTGATAGCCACTGCCAATTAATATTATTAAGGATAATTGAAGATAAAGCAAAAGTATAAAATAGACAATTGCACTTTTAAAAATCATCTTTCAGATAATTAAAAAAATCTACTCGAAATTATTTTAATAAATTGTTTGATTCATTCGAAAAACTAGGATCTAAATATTAGACCCAAAATAATTTTTTTTTTTTTTTCAAGTTTCTTGAATTTTAATAATCGAAAAATCTTTTTGATCTAAATGCCTTCTTCAGACGTTTGGTTTTAATTAAAATTCAGTTTATTTTTTAATATCTAAAAACAATATTGTTTTTTAAAAAGGAAAAAATTTAACGCTTTCGTTTAACAGAAATCTATTTTATTACTGTCGAAAAGCGCGATATGAAAATCGGTAATCAGAACAAAAATAAAACTGTTATGGAAGACTAGACAACCGTCGACAACACAAACCAAGGTCGTTCATTGCCCGCACTTTACAATCGCTATACTATACCTACTGTAATTCTAACACGAGATCGTTGCATTGTAGACAAATTTTCTTCTTTGTTTTAAAGTATGAGAGCAAGAATCGAATTATTCATTCAGTTCGAACGGATTTAAAAAAAATTTGATAGTTACAATCTCAAAACTGATATCTGGATAGACCCAATAATATCTATAATGACTCTTTGAACGAAACTCTAACCCTGATAAATATGTTTTGTACGGTAATTAATTTAAAAAGTATACAGTTAATCATGAAAATGTGAAAATTGTCTTTTTAATATTTTCGTGATTAATGTTATTTTTAGTACAAAACTTTTTCTGCGAATGCTATCAACGAATTCACTTCATATGCGATGTAAACGATAAATATTCCATTTTGATTATTGAAAATTTTCAAAATTTTATAAATACAACTTTAAACCAATTTATATATTATTATTATTTTAATAAATCATTAAGAACAGCAATTATTTTATTGAATTATTCGTCCAATTTATTATTCAATTAAGCCTATTAATAAATATAGGATATAAAAATGGAAGTTCCGTACAATACGGCACTTTGAATTATTGTATCATTTTCATAACTTTTTTATTGTTGTCGTGCACTTCTTCACGAAAATAAATTAATTTTAAAATAGAATAACATTCATCCAATATTTCAATTGTAAACAAAAAATTTCGTTTTTTTTTTTTAAATAATATCTTTTATAAATTCGTGATGCGCGTAAAAGTACACATCAAATTAATAGCTATTTAAAAACATGATACGGATTTAAACAGTTACATAAAATAAGTTTTCCGTCTTTGCAGTTTTGGTTAATTGAACCGTACACATCGTTGACTCAGCTGTAGATCTACAGTGTGTATATATATATATATAATATAAATCATAATTACAAATATTTATGATATTTATTGAAAAATTGTTTACGAATGAAGAAATAAGTGGAACGGTCCCGCTGTTGTTAGTTCGTGACCCAAAACCGGTATCTGAGAGAAGGGAGAAGAATCAAGAAACCGAAAGAAAGAAACGTCCTTGGTGTGTGTCACCGACCTTCCGGATATGCTAAACACCTGGAGGCTTCGGGCCATGACCATTTCCGGTTTTTCGTATCAGCTGCTGATACCGTTGTTAATTTTATACCTTTGTTCAGTTTCTACTTTAACCGATTTTTAATAAATAAATGAAATTCACTGACTTTTTATTATTTATTTATTTAAACTTAAGTATTTTTTAATAGCCTACTTTGATATTTTATTTGATGCAGTTTAATAAAATATATGTATTTTTAAAAATAATATTAGGATTATTTTTAATATTATACCTTACTGAATAAAAATAAAATAATAATATTAAATAATTTTAAATTATTCACAATAATATTTCAACCTTTTTCATAGAATTGAAAGAAAAAAAAAATGGTTGTTAAAATCATATACAGTACTCTAGAGTAAATTTTTCGATTGAACTAATATTTATCACGAGAAAAACTTTGTTAAAAGATTATATTCAAGTTTGCTTCACTAATAGATCTTTAAACGGTTATCGTAATTTAAAAAGAAAAAAGAATTTAATTTTATTATTTTCTATCCACATTAAAGATTTGTAATCATAATTCTGTTAATTTCGCAAAATAAGGCGAAAGCCTGTTGCTGTCTCACGTCAGCTTACGAGATTACGTGCTGTTTGATGTCGAGAACGAGGCCATCAGCAGCGTCCAAAGATGGCGGGATGACCGAACGCACATGTTTACACCGCTAACATTTTTAAGCCAGCTAAATTACTGTTGCCATGTAAGTGTACATTTTGACATTCAATATAATAGAACCATCACTTGAAACATATTCGCCTAATCACACTTTTAGCCAATCATCTCGCATTAAAATCATATTCAAGAATATGACAGTTTTCTTTGTCACGAGATGGGCAATATGGCGATCGTCTGCCTTGTTTGATGGATGAAACTTGCAAGCCATTGACCGAAATGAATTTGTTGTTTACTATACTTATGCCAGTTTTCAGAATTGTATTATTTCAATAAAGGACCTCAATATTCAAATGCTATTTCATTCAAGTGGAATATTAATTAAATTAAGAAAATTCTTCTGTCATTGTTTTGATTGACAGCTTCTTTAAGGTCAAGAGGTTGTTGATATCTTAAGAGTTATTCAGACAAGAATTAATATTTATTATTTCTCCTTTTTGTTTCCAAATAATATTTATAAGCAATAATTAAATAACATTTGAATCAGGGTAATATAAAAATTCTGTTTAACTATGTTTAACAGAATTACTATTTGCAAATATTTCAATTTTCTATAGTTTCTAAATTATCATTTTTTAAAATTATGTTTCATTTACATATTTTAATTTCATTGATTCAATATTGATTAATGAACTCATAATTAACAACAATATTGGTAAACAATATTTTCATAAACTGTTTTTCTAATATATTATTATTATTTTTATATATTGGAAATCACGAAGTTTCAAATTTGATTATTTTTAAATGGAATATATATTATGATTCCTAAAATTAGATTGTAATTAGTACTACCATTTTGTATTTCACTCTTACAGTTCCATGTTATCTAATACTGTAATAATGAATCTATAATAAGGATGGTTATATTTATGATGCAGATTAACCATTCTTATTGCAGATTCGTATTTGATTAAATTTTGGAAGACATTTCAAATTTCATAATAAGTTATATAAAACATGTTTCTATATATAAATGGTTTCATAAATGGTAATTTTTAATTATACCCTAACCACTATATTTTTTCATTAATTTGATGTCTCTTTGTGATATACTTCAGTGACTTTACTAAGACTATTCAAAGTAGTGTTAATCAAAAAAAAAAAAAATTAATAAAAAAATAGCTTCAAATATAAAAAAGAAAATATGACTTATCTAGAGTCCATCCAATTGTTGATACCACATGAACCTTCTTATGTTTCCAACTATTTGCTTCTCTTTTGATTTCTGATTATGTGATATATTTCAAAATTATATTGTACATACCTATATGATTTTATTTAGAGTAAACTAGGATGGTTCATAGATTACTATAATAGTGACTTGTTCGTTATAAAGTAAAGATTCATCTCCACCAACATAATGATTAAACATGTAATCAGTGGTTGTGTTGTAAGTGGAATTAGCAATTGCATGTTTAATCACATGTTAATGGAGGTAAATCTTTACTTTCTAATGATTTAGCCATTATTATAACAATCTATAAAACCCCTTGATTTAATGCACATAAAATCATATTACTATATACAGAATAACGTTGGAATGTATCACATGATCAGGAATCAAAAGGAAACTAATAGCCTGAAGTATGACCTGGATCACATGATCAAAAATTTGTTCAAGCATTGCATCAACAGCCAGAAAGACTCTAGGTAGATTATATTTTTTTCAGTATTTGGAATCTATTTTTATTAAGGTTTTTGAATAGCACTACTTTCTTTAATCTTAGGAAAATCACTTTAATATATTACAAGAAGAGGAAGGCTAATTAATTAATTAAATATGATGGGAGCATAGTTAATATTTACCTTATAAATTTTTAGTTTATTAACTTTGAACCATATTTGCTAAATTAATCCAATTGAAAATGTAATCAGCCATTACATTTTCAATTGGATTAATTGTTATCTGTTTGTGCATGTCAAATGCACAAATAGATAACATATAGAAATATCACCAAAAGAGTTTGCAGATACTTAACTACTTAAATAAATTTGACTTTGTGTAAAAAATTTTGAAATTTTTTTTTACAGAAAGTCAAGTTCAAAATATTTTGAAAATTGTAGTTATAATTTAATATATAGAGCAGAATTGAAATTTTATTTGGTAGTATTGCATTAATAATTATGATGATATTGTTATAACAATTAATAAGCTCCCTTTTGGACATACATCTTTCCATAGCAAGAGAAATTATATGCTCATTGATCTGAGCTTATTGATATTCCAAATTTGCCATAATAGGCAGTATTTAGGAATGGATAAAGTGGTGCCTGAGGCATCGGGGGTAGTCCCTCTATTAGATTATATTATTGTTGGTTGATCACTAACAATACTGAACACACTAAATTAACAACTAGGTCGCAAATTAGAATCAAACAAAATCTGAACTAGCTTGTATTCTGAGGTCCTACAAGCTAGTTCAGATTTTGTTTGATTAACAATACTGAATTTTAATTGTAATTTTCAATATTCAAAAGAATTGAATTGACAACACATTCAGTAACATTACAATCAAAAATGAATTAACATTATTGCTATCATAATATAATACTGCATCTTTTGTTTTCTGAAAGTAATGTATTTGTAAAACAATTTTGAAGTGATGCCATCTCTGTCAAAAATTTTTTTGATTATGGTTCCTGTTTTTGTTTTACTGATGAAATTAATGTTACCACTTGTAAATCACTGAAATTTTAAAGACCAATTTATTTGTATAATCCAATTCGATCTAAAATAATGCATTGCTGTATAATAAAATAGAGCTAATTTGAAAACTGACATTTTTAATATATACAGTAGAACCTGTTTATATGTTTTTGAAGGAGGTTGATAAAAATTATGTACAAGTGAGATTAACGTTAAAATGAAACTTTTTATTTTAACTTTAAATGTTGAAAAA
>WUQG02401821.1:0-17462 GCA_011317285.2 Androctonus mauritanicus | reverse complement strand
GCGTTGAAAACGTTTGTATTAAAGTTTATTTTTATTTTTACACCTGCTTTAAAGTGCTTGTTTCTTCATACGAATAATAAAGAGTATTTTAATATAGTAATACACTAGCACTTCTTTGCAGTTAAACGTAAAAAATTTATTTAATGCTAACGTTTTCAATAATGAAACTGTGGTCAGTATTTTAGATATATAAAATTTTGATGCATATTTTCATTAGCAATATGTGATAATTACTCATTTTTATGTAAATTGGTTATTAATGAATTAATAATATGACTGATTTTGTTGTTCATATTGATTTTATTCTAGACATAGATTACGGAAATGTTTTTTAATTTGTTTGTTATTAATATTTAAAATTTTAATAAACATTGAAATAGAAATAATATAGAACTTGAGATTTTGTAAATTTAGGTTAATATTTTATAGCATTTCATATTTATACGTTTAGAAAAGAATACTATTTTAATACCGTTAATTTTTGTCAGCTCTTTTCAATATTAAAAACATATTAAGAGGATATATTTGTTTCATATTTAAAGTATAAATATCTCTCAGTTTATGAGTTTCTGGTTTAAAAATGTTTTATTTTTTTTTTGAAATATAAAATATCAAAAACATCAAAAATATGAACATTAATTATAATAAATAAATGCTAAACATTCATTAAAAGATATTTAAAAACAACATATGTTACTATATAATGTAATATGATTGAGTTTGTAACAAAAACTCTATCATCTGCTATGAAATTGGAAAAATCAAAATAGAAACCGAACATGAAAGTACCATGCCCTCTGGTTTTACTGGCATGTTATATAACTAACTACCATTTCCAGTTTTTGCCTAAAGCAGTAACTTACCTATGTAAAAGATCACTACTTATCTGTTAATAATAATAAAAATAAAAATTATTTAACAATCATATGACAAGTAATTTCATTATTATTATAATTTGCTTGATTTTAATGGTCATGTTTTCATTTCTTTAAATAGATAAATCATTATCTAAATCATAACTTATTTTGTTGGCTTTTACCTAATTTTAGTGTGGTAAAATTTCATTGATGAGAGTAGAACTTCTGACTGGCATGGAATTTGCTACAAAATTGGTTGTCCCATATCTGTTTTTGAAATTATAAGAACAACTGCAGTACTTAATTTAATAAAAATAAACAGTAAAAAATTTTGTAATTTCTACTTTAACACTTGCATTAAGTGGAGTAATCTTCTTTTTCTCAATAATTAAGGATTGCCAATTTAAAAAATCTCTCTTAAGACAAATTTAAAGGAAGTTTTTAAAATATCAAAACTCGAACTTATTTATGAAAAAGTCCTATTTTTAGTTATCTGTTCATTTGTGAAAATACTCAATCTGACTTGACTCAGAAATTCTAATTCATTATAGAATAAAAATAATCTTAAATAAATATAATATTGTATACATTGTTTTTTCAAAATATATTTAGTTATTATTTATAAACTATTTCTTAAATTAATTATCTTTTAAAATATTTCATACTTTAAAATACAATAGTAATAATTCTGTGTACAATACTATAATTTAATTATAGGCCTAATTATACTTTTTTGGATAAACAGAGTATTCTCTTGTATGTTTGATTATTCAAATTATTTGATTAACCAAACCAGCTTAATCCCAATTACTTCGGATAATCACTGGTCTACTATATATTACATAATAACAATATTTGTATATTAAGTTTCAATTACTGCAATTATTAAATATGTAAGACAATTTCATACTATATACTGTCAGAACTACTTTGCATCCTTAACACAAAATATATAAGAAAAACAAGCTCAATAAGCAAAGAAAAACTTTTTTACTACAGTATAATGTTTTCGGGCTACAGGTAAAGCCTCTCATCAGTACCGTACAATTACATAAACTATTTTTAGAACAAACAACCGTAGAGCGTTCCATTATTCCATATTCTCTACGGTTGTTTATTCTAAAAAATAGTTTATGTAATTGTACGGTAACGTTTTCGGGCTTTACCTGTAGCCCGAAAACGTTATACTGTAGTAAAAAAGTTTTTCTTTGCTTATTGAGCTTGTTTTTCTTATATATTTTGAATTTCATACTAAATTAATATATTAAACTATATGACTGTTTAAGAGAATTTAAAAAAAGAGGTCATAAGATATATTATTTTAATTGAATAGCTAACAAATACAATAATTACTTTATTAAAATAATAGATTAAAATGTAATAAATTGAAAATATTATAGTTTATATAACTAAGCAAATAATTTGTACATAGCATACAATGACTGTAGACTATTTCACGTATATAGTATCATCAGGATACAAGTTTTCAAACTTTTTTAAAGTCACAGTTTTTAAAATATTTCATTAAATAAAATGATGACATTATAAAAATATGCACAAAATATTTGTATTTGATCAAATGGTGTTAATAATATGAATTTGTAAATCAAATAATGGAAATAGTATAATCTCATCCAATATGAAAATATGTTATAGGCATATTCTTGTATCAAAAATCTGTTTCAGATGGGCATATTTTAAAAAAGGATATTTATATTAATATCAAGATATAAGCTTTCTAAAGAATGTCATTTTTTTAATATTTGTTCAGTAATTCAACAGATCATACCAGTGCAAGTATATATTGATGATGATGATGATGATAATAATAATAATAATAATACATTACTGATATATTATATAGGATTGTCTAAATTGAGTTAATTCTGTTCTCAACTTTTTATGATTGTTATAATAAAAAAATATATTATTGTATAGAATATATCCAATTAATTATGATAATAGTATTAACAGAATGTTAATAAAATAATAATTATAAGATAATCAGAAATAAGAATAAGTATTAGTTCGATCATGGATGTTGATTATTATTAGGATTATTCTCTATTTAATTTTAACAAATAACTCAATTGTAAGTAATTTTCATCTTATAGTCAATATGGATAATTTATGATTTCCAATAGTATATCACTATTTTCATATATTCGTGATCTTTTTTATAGCGATATAATCAATGTATATAATTTATAATTTACAGTGATATATTATAAATTTTTAATTTATCAATTAGATGCTTTCCTAATCTAGAAAATTTATTTCTCTATTTTTAGATTGAATTTAAATTATATCATATATAAAATTTAAAAACTTCATTAGCATAGAAAATAAATTTAGTACATAAATATATAATTAGATAGGTGGTATGGTATCTATAAATTGTTTTTTATTCCTGATATATTTAAATTATGTCACTTATCTTGATATAATTAAAATTAGAAGCTTCTGAATGTTATCATGATTGTTACTTAATATTTATTAATAAAAAATATGTTAGCATTAGTTGAAGCAGTTTGTTACGAACATTATCTCAGCTGAATCTTTTAGCATATTTTATTTAGTACAAACCAAATTAAATGTTATCAATATTCATTAATACACATTTAAATTTAAGAATGTGAAAATAAAAATAGATTAATTTTTTTACATTGAATATTTTAATTTTTTTTAAATATTAATTAAATAAAAATTAAAATATTCAATGTAAAATTAATATTATTAATTTTATTAATAATAAAATTGTAAATTATATAATTTTTTGTAATAGTTTTTAATTTATATGTGCTTTGTTTCATATATTATTTTCATCTTTAATGTTTAAGACGTTATCTTTTGTATTTTCTGTATTTTTGCCTAAGAGATTATTGATGAATCATATTATAAGAGGAATGTAAAGAAAGTCAGTCTTTCTGGATTTTTTATCAATTACTAATGTATTTTAAAATTAATTATCAGTTTGGTTCTTATATCAATTATATTTGTGCTTTGTATCTAAATTCAGGAGATGACACAAATGAGATTGTCCCACAGCGTTATCTTAAGTTAGAAGTCAAATATTCAAGAATGGGTACAGAAGACATGGATTATAGTCGGTATAACCGGACAGGATTTTCAGGCCTGGAACCTTATCCTCCTAATGCTTATTGTAATAATATGATACAAGTATGTTTAAATATTTTATTGTTATTTCAGATTAATTTATAATCATTACTTATAATTATCCACAAAAATGATTTATTATAATTACATATTTTAAATAGTATATTACATATTATTAAATAGGTGTTATATTTTATACAACCATTAAAATGTGCGTTATTATCTCATATCTGCCAACGAGAATTCTGTTTAAGTTGTGAACTAGGGTTTTTATTTCATATGCTTGATACTGCCCAAGGATTGCCCTGTCAGGTAACATTTTATTTAATAATTAATTAATTTATGTTTAAATAGATTTATTTATTCCTTTTAAATAATTAGGCTAGTAATTTTTTGAGAGCATTTCGTACAATTCCTGAGGCATCTGCTCTTGGACTTATTTTATCAGATTTATCAGAAGCAAGGAGAAAAACAAATATTCCTCAACTTGTGCAAAGTTGGACAAGGTTCTTGTTGCAACAAATTCATACGGTATAATATATTTATATAACAATTATAATTAATTATTTCTAACATATATAATTTAAAAATAAATTAAATTCAATTTAATATTTTTATGATTCATATTGATTTATTACAAACTCATATAAATCATGAAAATATTCAAAACTCTTAAGAATTTTAAATATTATAATAACAGATTACATTAGTAAAAAATACAATGTAAAAGCCACATTGTTATTTATTCATATGAATATAAGATTCCAATATTTCTATGATGATCTTAAAAAAATAAATACTTCAGTCATACTCACAAAAGTATTATTATATTTTACTTATTAATTTATGTTGTAATCTCAGATGTTTTGTATATGGAAATAAATGACTATATAGGTAGTGCTCATGTTACAAGCATAATTTGTTCATAAGTTATATTCATAAATCAAGAAATTTGTAACTCTGAAACTATTCTTATAAGGCACTCAGAAATACCGAAACTACTGCCTATATTTTATTGTGCAATTTATGACATAATTACAATTTCTTATTTTAGAGATTTGAATGAAAAGATCTGATTATAGAGTAAGATTTTTTTTATCATAAACTTTTTCATCTTGAGATATTTTCATCATATATTAAAAAACTGTGTAATTTATTATCGTATATTTGTTACTAGAGCAATTTGTTATTATAATATTTAAAACTCTTAAAGTTTGAAATGAGTATTTATGCTTAGAAAAGTTCATAACTTGAGGAGTATCTGTATTAAGAAACTTCATTTTATTATAATAATTTGATATAAGTAGTATAGTACAGTTATAATTAAAGAATTATGAAATAACAATAGTTATAAAGATAATTTCTAATAAGTTCTAAAAAAGTGTTTAATTATTGAATAATATCTGACAATGTGAGTTTAGGCTTATAATTTTCTATTTCTACTTATTAATATATTTTTTATATTGCAATTTATATTAATTAATATTTGTATTTAACTTTTGTTATAAATATTTTTATCAGTTATATATTTTTAATAATAGTGCCTATGATGATTACCTTTTTTGTTTGTGGAATATATCTTTTTATTTTCAGTTTTATTCTTTGTTATGCTATGTTATATGATTCTTTATTTTCATCAGTTATAAATATATGTGTTTCTAGTTATAATAGATATAAATATATTTTTGGCTTCTACTGACAAAACAAAAAATCTATTATTGTTATTCAAGAATCTAATTTTTTAAATATCCAGAACTTTGTTTAAAAAAATCTTCACAGTGATTCAATCTTAATTTTTTTTTGTATTTTTGATAGTATTTCTATACATTTAGTAACTTTTAATAATAAAAATATTCATGCACATGAACCTACATTATTATATAGATAAAAATTTAAAAGATCCTGTTAGTTATCTTCAATGATATCATGAATACAATTAATCTTCCAAACTAACATGAATAACTAGGATAAGAATAGGTAAAAGTATATCCTATGAACCATGTTATATTACATGACTTCATAAAATCAATGTGATTTTAACACATTAGTATATAATTATATGTTGTTATATTTGTAAATATAACAACATATAATATAATATATATTAGTATGTAATTATATGTTGTTATATTTGTAAAAATGAAACTCATTCTATTACCCAAAATGCAAGTTTACACAAAGCTCTGAACTAGTGGTCTCTAAAATATGGTTCATGCATCCCTAGGGATATGTAAGAAATTTTCAGGGATGCATACTGCTACTCTGTATTGATAAAAGAATGCGCGATTAAAAAGTTTGAGAACTGCTATTCTAAACAAATAATTAATTTTTTGTTCATTTAATATTTCAAATTTTTTTCTTCATTCTTTTTTTTTGAAGAGGAAGTTTTTCTCTAAAAGTGCTCAAATAAAATTTTAAATTTACTTCCTTACAACTTGATTTATTTATTATTAAGAAGATAAATTTCAGATAAAATACAAAAAGCTCTAACAAGTTCTAAGCATAAAAAATTTATAAAGTTTTTTATTGTGTTCTAAACAGGAATTCAATATATATTTTTTTTTTTGTATGTTTTATTATATGCAAAAAGTTATATTATATATATTGATTATATTTATAATAATTATAAATATAAAAGTAATAATTGTTAATATAGCAATAGTACAAATAATGACATTATATAAACTATTTAAAATCATAATTCCTTTTAATATATATAAGATATTTGGTTATATATATGAGTTATGGTTTTAAATACTTTATAATTAAACTTATAATGCGATTATTTGTGTAATATTCCTATTAACAATTATTACTTTTCCAATTGGCAATGAAAATAAAAAACTTTCCTACCTCTAATTTTTTAGGAAGAAAATATCTTCACTTTATTTTTTAAAACAATTTAACATCTGAAAATTGATTTCAATGATATTCATCTTATTAAAAAAAAAGACAACACATAATAATTATGTTAAAAAATTATAGCATTATCTTTTCAAAGACAAAATGCCTAGAATTATTGAATGCATATAGATATTTTGATCAATATCTATAAATAGGTTATAGATAAGAAATGGATTTATGAGTATTAATGTTTAAATTAATAATTATAAATATACAGTTTTAAAGTTTATTTAAAACATCAATTATTTTAAATTAATTAAAATAATAAATTATATATAATTTAAACTGATTATTTAATACTGAAAAATAGAATTATTCCACTATAAATATTTATTCTTTGAAATATAGTAATTTTATATTTTTTACTATAGATTAATAATAATAATAATAATAATAATAATAATAATAATAATAATAATAATAATTATTATTATTATTATTATTAATTCATATATTTAATAATCTTAAATGCTTAAGATTTAAGCTAATTCTCTGTTAAAAGAAATAAAGCTTTTATCAATTAAAGCAATTTTACTTACAATAATTTCTATAATATTTATTTCAGAAAACTTCAAAATACTAATGTTAAATTTGCAAATACAAGTTCTGTAAAATAGTCAGCATTGAACTCTTACATTATTTTGAGATTCATAAATTTCTAATTTAATTCAAATTGTTTAATTATTAATTGTAAAGAAATAATTTCTTCAATTCTTGCAATTTCAAGTTTAATAATCTTGTATTTTATGCAATTTATGATTAAATATTAATTCTTTTCCATATCGGTTTTCAGTGATTAAATTTTTACCAGCATATCTTTTTTATACTTTTATAAACTGTTACATTATAATTTATAACATTGTCATATGTTATATTTTAAAATGATAATCTCGTATAATGTTGGATACTTTAATATCATCAAATTCCAAAATTAAAGGAAATCTTTATAAACTTTTTATTTTTATTCTGAAATTTCGAGAAAAATTTAAAACGTACTTTGGATTGTAAAAGTATATTACTGATTTTTAATTGTATTTTCTGTCAAACCATAGAATTAGTTAAATATTATTATGTATTTATATCTTCAAAATAAAATTTTATTAAAAATAAAGATATTTGTTTAATTTTTAATTATACAAATATCTTTATTTTTAACATTTCTAATTAACTTAGGTAGTCAAGAAAAGAATTATAAACAATATGCATTTAATATTAAAGAATAAATCAATTAATGTATACATACTATAATTTATTGAAAAAGGAAATAAAAAAATTGGTTTATTTGCATCAAGAAATTATTACAGTATTTGTAATTTCAATTTGATTGTGATTTTTATTGCCAATTATTTATGATGTAATAAATAAATTAATCTGGGATATTTAAAAATCTTTCGTATAACATATTTAAAATGACACACTGATGATTAACCATCACATTCAAGTTAGATATTAACCCTAGTTAATACACAACTCAGATAATCCAACTCTGGATAATTGGAAGTCTACTGTATCTAATAATAAAATAATAATATGATTTTTGTTGTTTAGGAAACATTGGAAATGGTTGAAAATGAAAATACTCAAAATGAAGAAAAATCTGAGTAAGGTTTTATTTATATCAAATGTTTTAAGTTATATTTTTAATTTTTCAATTCTTTAAGTTGTTTTTTAAATTAAATATAATAATCAATTGCTTTTGGATATTTTGAAAAGATAGACCAATTTCTGTTTTCATAGAAAATATATTGCAATTTATATATAAAAAATAAATATACAGGTTAACCTCAATTTATGAGACCCTGCTTTTATATGAAAAAAGATTTATATGAAAAATTCAATTTATGAGGTTTACTCCACTTTTATGAGAAATTTATAATGGCAAAATGTTTTAAAAGTAGATTACAAATACACCTTTTTAATTTGGAGGAATATAACTGGTACTAATATTGTTTATCCTGTTCACATGACCCCTCATATATTGATTTCAAAAGGGAAATGGATTTGATATTTTATGATTGAAACACATAAAGTATATTCACTCAACTAATGCAACCAATCTTCTGATCAGATTGGTTATAAAATAACAAATGGGATTCTTAAATTCAGAGTCAAATCAAATCAGAAAAAAATCTGATGTGTGGACTGGAATTGAATCTTGATCTTCAAAGTTGTAAATTAACATTTTATAATACAGCCATCCATCAGACAAATAGTGATTTTTAGTTTTCTGTGAGTATTATAAAATGGTATTTTTATTGTATTCAAATTTTATTGTTTTATTTTTTTTAATAAAACATACAATACCTTATTATATCATTTGTTTTTGATTAATGCTTGTACTGAATTATTTGATTAATGTTTTCTTAAAGAGAAAACTTTAATCGAATAATATAATAATATGCTAAACCATGCTCTCAATCATTCCCAAAAAATGCCACTTTCATCCAGTGGTCTAAGATAACATAGCTTTCTTAGAAAATTAAGTAACCAAAACAGGAGGGTTCTTTTCCTAAGGGGTGTATCTATTGGTCTACATATTCAAAAAACCTGAAAAAAATAAACAGTTGTATAGGCTAATAAGCTCAATATGGTATATAAGTATGGGCCACTCTAATCAGCTAGAGTAGTTGCACATGCATATCATTGCTGATTAAATCAGTAGTTAACTGTTTATTGATATTAATAGCTTAAAGGAACTTACTTTTTGGATATTGGATATGTCTCATATATATATATTGTTTTTTTTTCATATGTATACATGAGGCACTATCACTTAATGATGCATCATATACCTTTTAGCTTCATCAATTTAAATAGACATTCATATTTTTCAGATTTTTTAATAGAGACTATATGGATCAGAATTGGACTATTAAATAGTTCAACTCACATCCTTCTTCAGATTAATAGCATATTTTTATCACAAGTCTTTAATCATCCTAAAATAGTAGGCATATTCAGAAAATAGGTGATTAATTTTTTCCAAGATTGCTTCTTATAAATATTAATGTTTGAAAAAATTTTTTCAATATTTACAATTATATAAGTTCATAATAAAAGTATGATTTCAATTATTAATATATTTTCTATAAAAATTAAAATTTACATTAGGATATCTTGAAAAGAAGAATGTTATATACTAGTAAAAAGTACAAAATAAAATTTTTTTATATAAAAAATATAGTTATTAATTTTCTTCCACCATTAAATGTTATGAAAATATGAGATTGCCAATAATTTGGTTAGATAATTTTGAATATGAAAGTTAATTTGAAATATATCAAATTTTTATTATAGTATATGAAATATTATGCATTTTATAAATTTCAGAAACACCACAGACAGTAATGTACATTCTTTTTTAAGTCAATTATTTGGAGCACAGTTGTTAAGTCGTAATCATTGTAGATGTGGAGAAGTAACTGTACAAGAATCCACAACTTTGCTTTGTTCTTTGGTGTATCCTGATTGTATACCTGCAGGTAAATTTTGCAAAATATAAAATATAAAACTGGTATGGAAAAACTCAGCACAATAATTTAATTAAGACCTGAACAAAATATATTCTGTTCAAAAGTACTTTTGAACAATGCACATTTTCAGTTGATAATAGCATGTTACCAATTGAAGATAGGCACTGCCTAAAATTTATTTTGATAGAATATATATCATTCAGGTCTTAAATAAATTAATTTTTGTTTTGTATTAATATTTCAAAGATTCAAACTAAAATACAAGAATATGCTTCAATTATTAATGTGATTTAATTTTGAATAAAAATGACTGAAATAAATAGAATTTTAATTAATTCTAAAAGTTTGACTCAATGATATTAGGCAAACCACCAATACAGTTCAGTTTTCATCAAATTTTAAAGAAGAGTCTTGTTGTAGAACAAAATATGCCAGCATGGTGTGAAAAATGTGAAAAATATCAAGTGATGGTGAGGTATAAAATAAAGCTTTAGAAAAAGTGATTTATTTTAATTATAATAATTGTGTGACAATAATTTTAGCAACAAAGAAAGAAGCTAAAAACACTTCCAGATATTTTGGTTATTAGTTGTGGACTTGATAATCAACAAGATTTAAATTTTTGGAAAACACAAATGGATGTAAGGAAATACTTTTTCATTTTTAGTTGCATTAAAATTTTTAATATTTTAATATCAAGCAACATTTTTAATATTTTTAACTATGACCTGTGAAGTTATTGAATAATATGGAAGGAAGCAACATATTAAAAACTCTACCAGATATACCTTTTACACGTAAACCTTGTCGTTATGGTAACAGTTGTAATAGAGCTGACTGCAAATTCCTTCATGATAAAGAACAAACTGCAAGGTGATTGTCATTACACTATATTATTTAAATTTGAGAATTAAAATTTAATTTTTAAGAAGCGAATTGATTATATATGATAATTTTTTCTAATTCTTTTATTTTATAATAATAATAATAAAGTCTTTATCATAGCTATATTATATTTACAAACTAAAAATATGAAATAAATATGAATATGAATAAAATAATAATTCTGTAAAATGAAATTAATGAAAAGATGATTATTGAAATAATCTCATTCTTTGATAATAGAAGTATTTAACAGTTTCTTATTGAGATTGAAATTTACAAAGATTACTTTAAATTTATAATAACTTAATAATCATTTCAGTTTGATAAAAGTAATATTTTATTAAAACATTTGTCTTCCAATAGAATATTTTTAATTTAAAACAGTTAATGGTTATTTAATTTTTATTTTAGTCCAGCCCAGCAACAGTCTGTAACATCTTGGCTACCATCAACATTAAGAATTAAACTTGATGAAGAAAATGATGATATTATTGTAGAAAATATCACAGATATAATGGTAGTATTCTTTGCTACAAATAAAATAATTAAATTATTTATTTATATAGTGCTTCATTCAGAAAAATTTACATTATTCTTCTATATTACTATTAATAAAATTAAAATAAAATTGTAATCCTTCCTTATAAAATATATATATAATTTTCTTATTTACAATAGTACATCTCTAACTTTTAATTGACAACAAAAGCCCTTTGTTTATCTTTCTTGTGCTTTTATTGATGGATATGAATAAATAATCTCTCCTCCCTGACAATGAACTGATTATCTACATCTACACTCAAACTAGTCTTCATCATAATCCAAAAACACTATTGGTTTAAACAAATAAATGAAACTTATTGCAGCCCTTCCATTGCTGGCATAAATATTTGATAAGTACTCTCTTTTCATTGATTGAAAATGAAAGAAAAACTCTTAATATACAGACTATAAAAATATTTTTAGAGAAAATAATGTATGATTAAAGATGATTATTATTAATCAATGACAAATATTTAATTTATATTTATATGCATATGTATACAAATTTGTGCAATTTGTTTTTTTTATAGGAACAAAATGAAGAATCAGAAAACAAAATGGATACTAAAACTAATTATCTATTGGATGATGATTATGAATTAATAGCAGTAGTTAATGTTATTAATGATCCAAAAGAGTATAGAGATAATATAATTAGTTGTATTAAAGTAAATAATGATCTAAAAAGTGTCAATCAATGGTATTTATTCAATGATTTCAGCATCACACCAATTACAGAAGTATGTTTCTTTTATTTATTATTATTTTTTAAATGAGACATATAATTTAAAATTATTTTTTATTCTACTATTAGCAAGAAGCATTATTTATAAACTTAGAATGGAAACTGCCTTGTGTTCTTTATTATAGTTGTTGCAATGTTAATAAAAAACATTCATGTGAAGGTATATTATGAATCCATTTATAAATTTAATTTTTAAAAAATAATAACAATTATTTATTAATTTATTATTATTTTTATTTTAATAATTTACTTAGTTCGGAATCCAATCTCAGATCAAGTTTTTCGAGAAGATGTATCATTAGCAGCAAGAGGTGGACAATCCCATATAATGTTTACTCCTTTAAAACCAGATGAAATGCCAAAAGCTGGCCAGATTGTGGCTATGGATGCTGAATTTGTTACTCTTAATCAGGTATATATTAAATATTTCTATAGATTTAGTAAATGAAATTAAATTTTAGTACTATTATAAAATTTTTTATTTTATAGGAAGAAGCAGAAATTCGTAGTGATGGAACAAGATCTACCATAAGGCCATCACAATTATCGGTAGCTAGAATTTCATGTGTGCGAGGGTAAGTCAGTATTATATAAAATATTTTAAATATATTTTGTTATTTTAAATATTTTATTTTGTAAATTTCAGAGATGGTTCATTACAAGGAGTTCCATTTATTGATGATTATATTTCAACTCAAGAACAGGTCAAACTAAAATATCAGTTTATTAATATATATTGATTTAATCTGATAAATATACTAAACTGTTACTAAAGTATATTTCTAAAAAAAATTAACCCAACATGAACCACAGTTCATTTCAAATGGGGCTTTACTGTTTGCTAAAACATAATTTCTTTTCTATAAATTTAATGATTCTGATTCAAAAAATTCCTCTTTGTACAGGATGATTATAAAATAACTGACTCTATTCACAGCTAACTGAAGTGAGTTCTAATCAACATATGACAGTAAAACCTGATATATATGCTAATTAGACCATGGGGTCACAATTTCTGATGAAAAATAAAATAATTCAAATTTTCACACCAGGCAAAAAATGACACTTTATGGATGAAATATACATTCAGAAATGCAACATTATAATAATAAGACTTTATTATTCAAAAGGCAGTTACAGAACTTATAATATGTGCTCTTTCTAAATCAATTAATGCTGGATATGTAGCATTGTGTGATCAATAGTTGCTTGAATCTCCAGATTCAAGCAACTATTGACTCTCTTTACTAATTTTACCATACTCCCTTAACTATTTTTAGAATCCTTTTAGAATCTTCAGACTTGAATCTCTGTGATTTCTGTTTGTGGAGATATTTGAAAGATCAAATCTATCAGGGAGGATACACTGTATGACTGACCTGAAGGTAAGCATAAATCAGCATGTCACAGACATACCATAGGAAATGCTTTGAGCAACTATTCAGTGCCAGATCTAGATAGTTTATCACCTGAGGTAACATTAGAAAATGGTGCCTCCTCTTCTCTTCACTCACGTACATTAATTCATAAACATAGTCATTGAGAAACATACAAAAAACTTGGGTTGAGTTGGGCAACAAACCTAGATTGGGATTATATATAGCTTTTAATGAAAATAAAGTGATATCTATGTTAATAATAATAAATCAAGCTTATTTGCAATTATGATATGCCAATGCAGGAAAATATGTAGGAAACATAAATATTTATTTTGTGTAGACAGACTATCGTTCAATCATGTAAATAATAATTTGCACTGGTTTCTCTCTTCCTTATAAGTATTATTTGTTAGAAAAATAAGTAATTATGTCTTTGTAGATTGACTCTACAAAATGAAATATTGTCAAGATAAATATAATTAAGCTTGTGAGTGAAATTGCAATTGCATTTTCATACCCCCTCATAATTTTTGCCTTAGACAACTGCCTTGCTCACCTTACTCTAGATCAGGTACTGCAACTATTGTTCATGCAGTATTATGTATCCAGCTTGTAACAAACTTAGATGAAGCATATATTGAAGTTTCGTAGCTGCTTTTTGAATAATAACATCTTATTATTATAATGTGGTATTTCTGAATGCATTTTTCATCCATAAACTACCATATTTTTGCCTGGTAGTGAAAATTTGAACTATTTTATTTTTCATCAGAAATTGAGACTCCATGGCTTAATTAGCATATATACCAAGTTTTAGTGTCATATGTTGATTAGAACCCACTTCAGTGAGCTGTAAATAGGGTCAATTATTTTATAATCACCCTGTGCATTGATATTCAAATAACTTTGATATTTTATGAATATAACTGATTATTCGATAGTTATTAAGAAATTTAATTACACTGATTTGATTTACTTTAATGGCTTTCTTCTAAATTTCTGTAATTCATTATTCATGTATATGGTACTATAATATTATCTAATTTTGTTTAATTTTTTTTAATAATTTTGATTTTTCAAAAGATTTATATAAATAAGATTGAATACCTATAACATTTACATCTATTGAGAAAATGGGCAATATCTGTTCAACATTTATTTATTCTATGTAAAGCATAACTTCATTTATCAAATGGATAACTTTCTAAGTTTAAGTAAAGTTTATCAAAGGAAAGAAATAATAAATGATAGATATTTATTCATAAAAAAAATGCATAGATAATGATGAAATTTCTTATATTACAAAGAAAAAAATACTATTAATTAAAAATATAATTTATTTTTGTTAAAAATGATTATTTATATATATAATTTAAAACAACTGTTTCACTTATTTGATGATCTCAAAATAGTTGTATAAATTAGCTTTTTGTCTCTTAATGACTTTGCTCATTGTCCCTAGTCCCTGTTGTAAGTTGCTTACATTGAATGTGAGTAGCTTATGGCAACCCATATTTGTAGTAGGGTCATTCAAACTAATGACCCTACTACAAATATGGGTTGCCATATTCTTTTTCTTTTCATTGATTCTTTGATTCTTTTCATTGATTTCAAAACCAATTCATTGATAAAAGAATCAATGAATTGGTTCTGGATCCAGTATATAAATTTTCTGAGTGCAAGTCTTCTTGAAAGAATTTCCACATATTTCCATATTTGATTGAATAAATAAAGTTGTACTATGTGCATATGTATGCATAAAAATTATTTTAAAATATATAAATTAATATTTCTCTGATTTAGAAATTAGAATCAGATTAATCAACACAATTACTGATCACTACATTATTATTATTATTATTATTATTATAGTTTGTGTGTAACATCAATTTAAATAATTGTAATCTAATTGCTAAACTGTAAATTGTAATAGGCAATACAATATTAGTAATATGCTTAAGATATTAAATTAAATTTTATTGAAATTTTATATAGAATATTTTATTCACTGAATAGCCTTTTGCTTTATTTAATATAGGTTGTTGATTATTTGACTAAATTTTCTGGTATTCAACCTGGAGATTTAGATGTAACTCTTTCTTCTAAACATCTGACTACTTTAAAAGCTACTTATCAGAAATTAAGGTTTCTTGTTGATATAGGAGTAAAGTTTGTTGGACATGGTTTGAAAACTGATTTTCGTGTAATTAATTTAGTGGTAAGCCATCAATTTAATGTGAATATTTTCATTCTCTATTTTATTGAAGAAATTTATAAAAATAATTACTGTTCAGGTTCCTTCACATCAAATAGTAGACACTGTTTTATTATTTCATTTGCCAAATAAACGAATGGTATCATTGAGATTTTTAGCTTGGCATTTTTTAGGTATGTTAATTTTTAATTATATGTTTTTGCATAATAATAATAATAATATATTTATTTTAATGTTTAAGATTATATTTTATTTTTACTTTTGTAAATATCATATTAGTTTGGCTTAGTATTAAGTTTATTTATCATCAATTTGATTGCTAGCAAGAAACATTTATATGGAAGTACTTGTAGAATAAACAAACAGTTCAAGAAAGAACTGAAAATTGCTTACTTTCTAAGTATATTCTTTATTGCTAACCTGATTAAAGTTAAGAAATTGAAATAGGCTGTCAGAATCTTCAATGACATAATTTGCATGCATATAAAAAATTTTATATTATTAACAAAAGTGATGCTAAATATTAAGTTGCTTAATACTAACACCATCTATTTACAATAATATAAAATAAAATTTGAATAAAAATAAAATGTAATTCTGTAGAATTAAATGATCCTACATAATTAAATGATGTGGCATTAAGATAATCTTTAATGGCAGAACAGTATAATAATTTTCATGAAATTTGATGCTTAGTTCAAAAGTTATTAGTGAAAGACACACAGGCAGACATGATGGTAATTTTATAAGTCTCTTTTTCCTTTGGAAGATAAACTAAAAATTGCTTTCAAAGATAGTGAGTGCATGAAATATGAAATCCTATGTAGTAAAACATAGAACTTGATTTATTATAGAAAGCTGTTATGCTGTCAAAAAATAGAGTTATAAATTTTTAATAACTAGTATAACAAAATCTTTTTTAGCGTATTTTTTGAAGGAAAAGAAGACTTATACGATACACACCATATCTGTCTTGTATGCCTCCCACTAATAACTTTTGAACTAATTAATAGATATTCATGATATTCAGTAGTGATGTTCTACCATTAAAGGACATTTTGATGCTGCATTGTTTAATCCTGTTGGATGGAAATTGATTCTTATCAGAATTTTATTTTATATTATTGATAATAGATAGCATTAAATATTAGTAGTGCAGGTGTAATAGACAGTTTATTCATATTGCTTAAGACTTAGTATCATTTATTGTTAATAATCTAAACACTAGGTCTCTAACTTATCTTGATTTCAATTTATGCAGTTTCAGATATACAGGGTGATTCATAAAAGATGGGCAAAATTTTAAGAGGTGATAGTACACACCCAAACAAACAATTTTTATCA
>WUQG02401810.1:0-17463 GCA_011317285.2 Androctonus mauritanicus | reverse complement strand
TACATGAAAAACACTCTTTTAAAAAGGACATTTTTACTTTAAAATAGAAATTTTTCACCTTGCTTAAGAAAGTTTAATATACAGGGGGTAAATCTCAGTTTTACAACAAATTTAAACCCTGTTTTAAGAAAATAGAAAAAAAAATGACTGATTCTTTTTTTAGAATTTCCAAACACATGAACTGCGAGGAGGAAAGGGGTAAAAGTTCAAAATCTAAGATTGAAATGAAATTTACCTTTGGTTTACAATAAAAAATTCTAATTTTTTAAGCCTTCTTGACCACATAGTTTGCGAGGTATAATTTGGTCAAAAATATTTAATTTTTACCATTGGCTCAATTGGCTTTTATGGAGAAGTTGTGGTCATAAGGTTTTGGTGTACCAAACCCCCTTAAAACCAAAATACCTAAAAGCAATGTTTTTCTCTTAAAAAAAAGTCGACTTCCATGGAAAGAAAACTTGTTTGTTTATTCGGAAAAATGTTTACTCTACTTATCTTAAGTATATTTTTCACCTACGTAAAATGTTTATTTAAACTCGACTGAAAAATTGTATGTATCTTTTCTGTACTGGATCTAATTGAAAGAAAAATCAAACTCGAGCAAGTATTGCGATATGTGGCAAAATTTCAAGTTTTCACCAACCAAAATTGAGGGAAGTTTTTAAAAAACTTTGCTGTCGTAGCTGTAAGAAATTTAGTTTTTAAAACAGTTGATTCTCCTAGAATTTAAAAAAAATATTTGTAAAAAAAATGATAATTATGATGAATTATTGAAAATGTGAGTTGTAAAAATGAGCAACCGATTGATATTGGTTTTTTTATTTACAATTATATTACAAATAAATTCTTTATACCAATAAATTTTAACATTTACGGTCGTTTTTTCTTTCGCTTCTTTTTGACGTTTGCTTCATTCGACGTCTTTTTGACCCTTTCTGGAGAATACAGGTAATCCTCGGACCATATGCCACAAAAGACGTTTTTGGCATGCAAAATGAAATTGAGTAAAATAAAATGGCATATCTGAATGAATTCCGAATAGAGGTGGTCCAATGCTCGACACAACATCGACCACGTGATCGTCCTGTAAAGAAATGAACCATAGCCTAATTTTCACACGGTTGAAAAAAAATTCTACTTAAAAATTTGGTCTCTTTCGCATTAAAAGTAAACTAAAGATACATCAAAATTTGATATTTTCTTCAATTTTAGTCATATTTTTGTCAAGTTTTCTAAACCTTTTTTGTTGAACAGATTTACCTCGATTTGACCGTGTAAATTTCTATTACAATAACACTGTCATCATCATCGGGTTCCTCAACCTCGTATTTTTTGTCGTCCAACTTATCAAAAATAGGCGTTTGTTCCGTAGTTTCGTCATAAGATTTGGTGCCATTGAAAGCGCATGTTTTTAAATTTTCTGCTTCCGCCACAATCAATTTCCACATCAATCCATTGCGGGTTTCCCCGTCTTCTATTTTATTGATTTCTTCCAATTTACCCTTGGTCTATCGCAAAAAAACTCACTCTTACCACTGACAATGACTCTGATTCAAAATACATAAGATTATTAATCATCTTACATTTATGGGCTTGACGAACTCGAGACTTGAAGAACATAATAGGACCACCATTAATAGTTTCAACTCGATGAAAATATTATTCATGACAAAAACTTGCAGATAAGCCAATAGGCATCATTTTTGAGATATTATTAATTTTCTGTTGTTTAGCGCATTTTGGGAGAAAAAAATTTGGTTTCAATAATTTACTTTACTCTATAGACTTCGCATATAATAAGTAAGGGGAATCCTCGATGCGACATGGCCGAGGAACAACTGCACGTATCTGGGACGATACACGTGTGATTTTCGGGCGCGAAAAGCATGACGAATTAAGGCTACTTAATAACATATCACCGGTACAAAGTGTACAAAACATTAATTTTTTGAAGGATAATAAAATTTTTCAAATAACGGCACATTCTCCATGTACGAGAAAAACAATCTTTTATTTTTGCCTGTACTCAAGTTTTGACTTACTCATCAATCGTTCTAAAAACAACTTTTATTCAATTGAGAATTTTTCACAAAAAAGCGCGAAATAAACACATTTGTTCAAACAAGACGCGTACTTATTTTTATTTTTCAAGGTCTCATGTGACTCAAGATCCAATTTCGGTAGTAATAAACACCGGTGTAGACTCCGGGATACTTCTGGGAACCGCAGGCAGATGACCCAAACGAGGTGACACCAATTTGAATGAGTCTCGGACGAACAGCTGTTTCGTCCTCGAATTCCATGAGTGGCCCACCAGAGTCCCCACTGCAAGTGTCCACTCCACCTTTTCCCGCTGCGCAAATATGATGAGGTTGCAGGACAATCTTGCTCGGGCCCATGATATAATTACTTGCGCACTGTTCCTTGTTAATCAGTTGTACAAAGCCGAAAAGCTTGACGTCGGATGGTTTGCCATTTTCCGTCTTTCCCCAGCCAGATACTACCAGGTTATTGGAGACATCGGTGCTTCTGGCCAGGCAAATGGGTTGGACGAATTTCGTGAATTGGACGTCACGTGACAGACGCAAAATGGCGATGTCATTGTGCAACGCTGTGGAGCTGTAGTTCTGGTGGTAAATTGCCTCCTCGATCGGTATGGTCACTAAGGGCTCGTTGTAAATACGACCCGAGGGTGTATCTTCGAAATCGGGATTGGGGGTCGAAGTGTCGTACTCCCCGAGTCGGACGTTCAGTAATTTCCATTCTCCACGTGAACCGTCAAAGCCTTTCACACAATGAGCGGCAGTTAGGACGTAACGCTTGCTGATCAAAGAACCTCCGCATAGGGTTTGGATGTCGCGAGCTGAAAAGATACGTAACCATCTATTAGTTTGAACTGGTGATTATGAATAATTTATGTAGCGATGAAATTTAAGCTTTAGATAGCTCAGTCGGTAAAGAAAGCATCAGCAAGCACTTTATAATCTTTTTAGTTCTACTTGACCAACATTGCAAGGAAAGTAAAGGTTATAGGTGATTAAAGGTTGAAATTTTGACTCAATGACATGAGATTTATTGTTAGTTAAAATTTTAAAAATTCTTTTTGAGTTTTTAAAAATGAAGTTGACACAGAAAGTTTTTCAGACTTGAAGCTTTGAAAATTATTTTTGAGTCATATTTTTTTGGAAGCCTGAGGAGTTGTGAAATTTGAAGAATTTTTTCGGTTTTTGATATAAAATTTTTTACAGCAGAGAAAAATGTCATTTGTACTTTTTTAAATGCTTTACCCACTTTATTTGAATATTTTCTTATATATTATTTGAATACTCTCTTATATATTATGGAGAACTCAATCTCCTTCATATATCCTTATGAATTCTTTTGCAAGGTCTGAAGATCGATTTTAACCTTGAAGACTTGTCAATAAGTAAGAAATTATGGGTTTTCTCGAGCTGACTTCCAAACCTTAATATTCTGAGTTACAAACCACTATGTGAAGTTGACAAAGGATGATAAGAATTGAAATATAAAAATATCAACTATAAAAAATATTCAGTACAAAATTATATTGAAATGTGAGAAATTTTTTACAGAATACTTTTTACAGTTTGGCTATACTTATACGCGCTTTTCATTGCTGTTTAATAACTTTCATGTTACTTATATTTCTCAGTCAATTTCTCAAAATACTTTATGAACAGAAATTGTAAGGATCATGCCTCTATGCTATTGCGCCAGAGAGCCAAAATTTGTATCTCAATTTAAAAAGTTTATAGTTACGATAAATTCTCCGTTGAAACTCCAACAACGCCATCCAAGGAAAGTCTGTTATTCCCGCTTTTTGTCCATTCATAATTCTGTCTCCTGGATCAAAAGCCCCACACTCTTCAGGCAGCAGGTGTGATTGTACGCTTGGATTGTATGGGTCTTCGTCATAGCCGGCTCCTCCTTGATGAGAATCAGAAGGATTTTGATCAGCGCCATTATCTTGATCGGGGGGTTCGTAAGGTGGAACATATCCACCTCCACCTTGAATCGGTGGAGGATAAGTATTACCATTGTTAGTATCTTGATGAGGTGGGGGAGGATAACTGCCACCGCCACCTTGATTGGGTGGAGGGTAAGTACCACCACTGCCACCTTGATTGGGAGGTGGATAAGTTCCACTACTACCACCACCTTGATGAGGTGGAGGATAAGTACCACCACTACTACCTCCTTGATTAGGAGGTGGATAAGTCCCTCCAGTGCTACCACCTTGATGAGGTGGGGGATAAGTACCGCCAGTATTGCCTCCTTGATGAGGAGGGGGATAAGTTCCACTATTACCACCACCTTGATGAGGAGGAGGATAAGTACCACCACTATTACCTCCTTGATTAGGAGGTGGGTAAGTCCCTCCAGTACCACCACCTTGATGAGGTGGAGGATAAGTACCACCACTAGTACCTCCTTGATGAGGAGGAGGGTAAATACCACCACTACTACCTCCTTGATTGGGAGGTGGATAAGTCCCTCCAGTACCACCACCTTGGTGAGGAGGGGGATAAGTACCACCACTATTGCCTCCTTGATGAGGAGGAGGATAGATACCACCACTACTACCTCCTTGATTGGGAGGTGGATATGTTCCACTAATTCCACCGCCTTGATGAGGAGGGGGATAAGTATCACCAGTAGTGCCTCCTTGATGTGGAGGAGGATAGGTACCACCAGTACCTTGATGAGGTGGAGGATAAGTACCTCCACTACTTCCTCCTTGATGAGGGGGAGGATACGTACCGCCAACACCTTGATGCGGCGGGGGGTGAATACCACCACTGTTCCCACCGTGAGGGGGAGGATAATTTCCACCACTACTACCACCTTGATGCGGTGGGGGGTAAGTACCGCCACTGCTACTACCTTGATGAGGAGGAGGATAAGTACCAACGCTAATACTTCCTTGTTGGGGGGGAGGATAGGTATTACTAGAGCCGTGCTGAGGTGGAGGATAAATATCACTGACACTGTCTCCTTGATGAGTGGGAGGAGGATAAGTTCCACCATTACCAACATTTTGATAAGGTGGATCATTAGGTTTTTTTTTCTTGCCACCATCTTTTCGCGGTGGAGGAGGTTTTTCAAGGCCACCGCCATGCGGAGGTGGGCGACGAGGCTTTTCGTAGGTACCGTTCCCTTCATTATGTGGTGGTGGTTTTCCATGGTTATTAAATTTTTCTTTGGGTTTTTTGTATGGTGAACTAACAGGGGTTTTATGGGAACTGCCTTTTCCTTTATGTGGGGGATCTACAGGTTTTTTACTCGATCCACTACCACCTTTATGCGAAGAGGAAGATTTGCTGCCGGCGCCCCCGCCTTTATTTGTACTTTTGTGAGGGAGGCTAATTTTGTTATGAGGCTCAGGAAGTTCTTCTGATGAACTATTTTCTGTTGTATGTAATGAAGGGGAAGAATATTCGTGAAAATCTACACCTCCTCTGTAAAGTGAATCGACACTAGTCTTGATGGGACCACTACTTTTTCCAGGAGACCGATCAAAGTAATGTTTGTAAATATTACCATAAAGATTGAGATAAAAAGGATTCAACGAAATGTAATCTTTCTCATGGTGGAATGGATAAATAGTTTTTTTGTCATTTGAGCTGGAGTTTTCGGTGGTTCCTCCTTTACCATGGAATAAGTTAAACAATCTTTCATAGTCAAGAGGTCTCTCCCAACTATAATTATTCCGGATATGAAAGGGATCAATAAATGCTTTGAGGATAAGATGTTTCTTATTACGTGGGAGACCATTGTGGGAAAAGTAATCGATAGAGCCTTTTTGTCCACCACTTTTTATGTAGTCAGACCAATTCCCAAATCTTATATCAATGTCAGGGTCTGGGTCATAAGAGTCATTGTTAGTACCTCCATTAGATCCACTGTGATTGTCATCGTCCTTTGACGAACTGTGTGGGGTTCCTGTCGGACAGCAAACTAAATCCAAGAATAACAGATTTGGACAGCTACGATGACTAGTGTGCCGTTTAAACGCTGTCTTTGGTGGGTGTTGTATTCTTTCCTTTTCTTCTTCAAATTCTTTGCAGTTTTGGGGAAAGGTACAGATGCCATTTTCACCAGTGGATGTTTTGCAACGCCCGGTAAGTACTATAAAACACGGCAATACTCTATTATCAAATCTATTCGTAAAACTTTAGGTTATAAGCATTTATTATTTGTTTCAAATACTCACGGTTTGAAATTATATGAGCACTGGATGTCGTCACTAAAATTAAAAGTGCCGGAAGAACGAACAGTTTCATATTATTGATGATATTTTTTTAAAAAATCTCATAATATTATTATTTGCTAGATAGATGTGCACTCTGTGCAGTCCTTACAATTACTAGACAGACCTTTCTGTCAATCTAAGAGTAATTGATCAAAACGTTGTGCACTGGTTAATTCGAAATTCTTAATTTCTGGATTTAATAGGTGTTCTTATCAAAAAGAGCCATTTTATTTTCATGTTTTTAAAACGATAAGAATCATTTTTGTAAACTTCCACCAATTTTTAATGCATAATTTTATATTCTATTGTTTTCTAACGTCATGATTATAAGCGAAAAAAATTAACGAACCATGTTCGCTTTATTGCAGTTGCACTCGATTCTTAATGTTAATAAACTCTTTAGAGCAATCAAGGTAAGAGCGCGGGCTTCTCCAGTTCATCACTCAATAGGAATTACTCACTAGATGATTATCTTTTGTGAAAGATGAATTGGACAACAGTCAAAATCTCTGCCCAAGCGTGAGGGGCTCTTCAGCCTAATCAACAAAGGTTGAAACTGTATAATTTCAATGGTCAAATTACGAGGGACGAAGAAATTTTTATACTACAGTTAGCTTTAAATTTACCCTGTATATTTTGACAGCCTAAGAAAAGCAGTATTTTTAAATACAGAACGTGAGAAATTGTACTCATGTCAAAATGGGAAGTATCAAAGTCAAAATAGCTTTGATTTGGGATTACAATCATTATTTCAATGAAAGTCAAGCATGAGAGAAGTTTATCTTAAATTCGTAATTACCCTATAAAACAGCTTCTTATAAAATGTGAATTTCACTAATTATACCGTTTTGAAAATTCGTAAAAAATTTCATGTCGTTTGTGAGTTTCTCGATCATTTGTATAAAAACGTAAAAAAGAACTGTCTTATTTGAACCATTTTTCAGCAGCTCTTGACATTTTCAAGTCTCGATCAGATTGTTCTATAAATTCCGTGCCTACCTTACCGACACTCAACAACTACCATATGCAAAAATCATCGTAATAAACGAATTTCGTCCGAAATTTCGCTCATAGTTTTTGAAATGTTAGAAAGGAAATGATCAAATGTTTTATAGTGTTATGTTAAATAATTAAATTACAAAACTGCAAGTTTGAGGTTATCATTCCTTCACTTAAACTTTCAACAGTTGGCGCCACTGTACAGTAGACAGGAGGTGCAGAAAATGATGCCAATCCCAACTTCTCAAGAAGGAAAATCTTATACACCAAAATAAAGTATCGTTCATCAAACCGATCACAACTTATTTGTCAATTTGTGAATGTTAATAACAATTCACTGTTGACTGGATTATGAGACAGTTTGCTAACTTGCCGACATTTTTAAGAAACTCCGGATCAGATAATAATATTATATCTTTCGATTGATAAGACCTCAGTTTCTCCAAATGAAAATTAATTTTTCTCACAAACATACGCCACAATTTCGAAGAAAATTGAACGAACTTTCAAGAAAATCTCAGTTGCAGGGTATGATTACATTTTCTACAAATTAGACGCAAATTGCGCTTTCGAGTCGAAAACATGCTATTGAGTTTTTGCGATACTCTCTGCACGTGCAGTGCACTGCTTACGATTTTTCATGTTTATCAGCACAAATAAATACTTAAAAAACGTCGTCAAATCAGCAAACTTCGGAAATTCCAACAGCCTTGGAAAGTTCCTGTAAATAATCCATGAATCGACATCTGAAGCGCTTTCTTATAACATTATGAACAGAGACAATGACTTTATATATTTATATATAAATCAGGAGATTAAATATATGGTAATTATAACCTGCACATTAACAGAGATTTACCCAACTAATGGTTAATGGGAGGGTGTTAATGACAAATTTGCCGATGAGTTATTGATTTTTAATTGAATTTGTTATATGTTAAAAGCAGTCGTTTCTTTTATATAAAAGTATGAAGATTTTTGAACTTTTTCATTGCCTAGTCAAGAAGAAAATTTCAAAAAAAGTTTTTTTACAAAATTCACGATTTAATTAATTAAAAACTTAAAAAAATATTTGTTTTCAAATTGAAGAAAAAAATTTAGAAATATAACATGATAATAACATAAAGAATTAAAGAGATAATATTTAAATGACTGTATAAATATAAAATACATGATAAAATAAAATTTCTTTATCATATCTTAATGCTATATACATTATAAATCCATTATCGGTTGATTAAAATTTTTTTGAATAATTAAAGTTTGTGAACTTACTTTCTGAGTAGGGGTGTCATATTCACTCAAAAAATAAGCCGGCATAACTGCGAAAGTGTCACACCCTTCTATAGGTACGCCGCTACATATTAGAATAGAAGAAATAGATAAATCTTATAAACATTTTGCTTGTCTGCATCCTGTGCAGAGCAAGAATCCAGTGTAATCAGCTAAACTCCTAGTGGTCGAACTCAGCATAATCATATCTTCAATAGCTTGATTATTTAATATACAGTATTTGTAGAATGCATATTTTAAAAAATTTTGAATAGTTGAAGTATCAAAAAAATTTCTAATATAATTGAGAGATGGCGCGACATGTCGATGAAGAAAATTGGTTTCCACGAGGCCTAACTTAACTGATATTTGATATTTTATAATCGTATAATTTATTTTCCATATGCATATAGCTCCAGAAATATTAAATTATGATTAATTACAGTCTCAACAGAGATTTCGTGATTGTTGAGCGACAAAATGTATTAATTGATATTATGTATTACACTAAGTTCATTGTAATGTATAGAAAAGTTACTTTATAATTATGCGTTATGAAAAAACTTTAAATAATAATGATATATAGTGGACAATAGAATTACTCCAATTCCTCCTGTTTTTCAATTTCGTTAGTGAAAAAGTCCTTCGTTAGTTATGTACTTTTGATCATGAAACTGTGGCAATTGTTTCAATACATTGTCACGCAATTGTAGTGAAGTATTTAAACTCGAAACAACTGCTCCAAAAAAAAAAAAAATCAGCTATTTCCCTTGCATCTTCTATTTAAAGAATGATTAAACGTATAAAATTAAAAAGCTCATCTTCAATTTTCTCTTCAACAGTATATTTATCTAATAAATTTCATAGCAAGTCGTTTTAGAAAGAATGAATCGCTACTTCCGAACATGTTTTTAATTTCAGAAAGATTAAAAACAAGTGATTAAATAAATATATGCCATCAAAATCACTTTCAATGGCATAACTTATATGTTGAATTTTATGAATATTTTAAAAATAGTTTCACAGTTATTATAGAGAATTCTCATAAGATTAAATGTTTGCCATTTTTAAACGGTTAAATCTATAGGATTCGTTAATCTTATTTAAAATTCGACTTTAATAATTTAACTATTTAGATAAATTTTATAAAATTCAAGGAAATAGTTCAAAAATTATTAGGGAGAAATTATTGAAGTTTAGACATCTATCATTTTTTAACGAATGACTTGACTTTACTTTTAAGTAAAGTTTACTTAAGATATCATCAACATCATGTTTAATGATATGACCTTTCTGCTAATTTCATAAAAATCAATAGCGTTTAGGATATATTAAAAAATTAACTCAGAAGTTAAAAATTCTCCATGTTTAAACAGTTGAAGCTGAGAGATTAAATAATACTGTAAGTGTCGAGGTTTCCTTTAATGGTGGAACAACACTATTAAATTTCATGAAAATGTATTAATTAATTCAGAAATTATTAATGGAAACATCAGACAGCGTGGTGAGCTAATTTTTCGAAGAAAAGCGAGATTTTCTTTCGAAAAATAAGCTAACAATCAATCAAATAATTTAAAAATTACTATGAGAAACATTAGACGTGTGGAAGTTATCTGTTTTTAAATTTAAATAGTTAAAAGCTACATAATTAGAAAATATTGTAATGAATTCATCTTCAATGACACGATTCCTCTGCTGAATTTCGTAAAAATTCATCAATTAGTTCAAAAGATATTAAGAGATTTCTAAGTTAAAATTTTTGCCATTTTTAAATAGTTGAAGCTATGTAGTTAGCATCTTTCGCTATAACTGAATTTCATAAATATCTGCTAATAAATAGATGATAAACAGTGCATGGTGATATTTTTTTTTTTTTTTTTAAGTAAGCTAAAAACTAATTTTATTCAAAATCAGCACTATATAAACTAAATTTTAAATTTTAATTTAATTACATTAAATTTTTCACTATATTTAATAGCAGATACTGACTATTAAATAGTGATATTCATTAAAAAAATATATATAACTATATATATATTTTAATTATGCATTTATTTAAATTTGCGATTATATTCACAATAAAATTTTGGTTCGACTTCAGCTTAAATTATAATCAAACAACTTCGGATGTCGAATTTGCCGAAACCGACCTCCGACGCACGATTAATAATTTTTTCGGCTCGCTATTGCTAAGCAAACATTTCGTGTCTTAGCCCGTTTGTTAAAATCGTACATCTAGATTCCGAAAAAAATATTTTGGTCTTCCTGTTTTCAATATTCGGGGAAATATTCCACATCGAATTTCTCGAAACAACCATCCGACGCTCGATTAATAATTTTTTCTGGCTCGCCATTATTAACCGAAATTTTTCTTATCGCCGCCTTTGTCACAACTACGTATGTAGGCTCCGAGAAAAATATTTCGGCCCCTGATTTTTCACATTCGGCCATATGTTCGATGTAGAAGTTTCCGAAACCGGCCTCGGAAACTCCATTGATAATTTTTTCGGGCTCGCCGTTACCGACTAAAAATTTTTTTGCTATCACCCTTCTTACCCTTATGTGTAGCTAGATTAGAGTGATTATAACAACTGAATAAAAGAAACATAACTTCTACAACTGATAAAAAAAATTAGCAATACAATTATTATAATAATACTTTTTTGAATAAAATAAGTGCACTGAAAAAGATTTAATATAAAAATGTAATTAAGTTACGATTGTAAAATATTTTTGGTTGTTTTTCATGGCATTTTCGTAATTCTTGTTCTAAATCATTATATAGTTGTAATCTGAATTTTAGAAACACTTTCAAAAAATTCCACATTCTTTCTGTTTAACTGCTCTTATATTAGTGGCTGTAATTTAGCGCTGATGATGATTGGGTAGCAAGTACTAAATAAACTTTTTTAATGAGTAACCTACTGCTGTCGGTGCTTAGATTTTAACTATGTTATCTTGGTAAAACAGTTATACGTTTGAATAGAACTTTCAAAAGATTTTATATTTCGTTATTTAATGTATTTGATATTTTAAAAATATAATTCTTATAACATTTTTCAATTTTTTCGATTACTTTCTTTGACCAATTTATATGATAAATTATCATAAAATCACTTATATTATATATCAAATTTAAAATATAAATCAATCGATTTTTATCTGATTTACGTTCAATATTACAAATCGGAATAAGGTTTTTATAACTTCATAATTTTCTTAATGCTTTGGAATACAGCACAAATAAAAGTATTTCAAGTAGTTGACCTCTAACAATATCATGTAGTTAATATACTTGAAAGAATATAAAAACTTTCATGTGCCGAAAACCCAATTTCATAGAAATAAACATAATTCAGCACTAATCGTAGCAAATTTTTTAAATTTCTTACATATCTTTTCCATTAGTCTATACGATTTTTTTCAAATGATTAGTTAAGTCACGATATCCGAGATGGAATTTTTTCCTCAAATCAATATCAATTCAATTGAAATAGTTTAAAAATTGTGTATTTGTCCTTAATATATGCCTATCAATACTGAATAAGATATTTTTAATTATGGAAAATGTTGAAGTGTTGATGAAGTCCAAATTTTGGATTTCATCAACACTTCAACATGTATAGTTACCTATATTTGGATTCCAAATATAGGTAACAGAATTAATAAAACATAGAAAACATAATAATCTATATGGAAAATAAATTCTTCTATATATCGTCTAATCACTAGACGTTATAAATATTCTGAAATTTCATATTGAAACCGTAAATAAAAATTTTAAAAAAATTATTTTAAGCAGTTTTTTTTTAATTTTTCGACTTATATATTTTAATGTTTTGTATTATATAAAGTTTAAAATTGATAGGGCGTGTTCAGCTTAAACTGCATGAAAGAAAACCTTTTTACAAATCAATTTAAATCTGGGCATAAAAAAAACGTTTTTAGCATTTCAGAAAACTGTTAGTTTACTCACTATTGCGAAGAGAAATCCATAAGGTTGTCGAAATTTGAATTTTATTGCCACTAAGGTTAGTTCTTTATACATTTTATTAAATATAAGATATCAAGAGATAATATTAACGATTTCTTTTTTATTACAATAAATGTTTTGAATAGTAATTCGAAACTAGAACACGATAATGAATCATCAAAAAATAATTAAAAAGAAATTAACAATTAGCAAGTACATCGTTGAATTGTTCAAAGAATCAATATTAACAGGAGTTCCACAAATTTTTACATGTACAAAATTCAGAAGATTCTGGAAAATTATGGTTCTTGTTTTCTGCCTTCTTGGATTCAGTTATCAGATGAACACGTTTTTAAGAATTTATTGGAAATATCCTATAATGGAAGAAGTAGAAGCTTATTTTCCTGAAGAAGTTGAATTTCCAGCAATAACTATATGTAACTATAATGGGTAAGTTTGTATAAAAATAAATTAATTGTTAATTATTTTAAAATAACATTAAAATATTTTTTCTTAAACAGTTTGAGTAGGATTAAATATTGCAACGATTATCCAGAAAATTGTATGATTCCGAATAACATTACTCATTTTTGTCAGTTGTTTCCTAATGCTTGTTTGTTCGTAGAAAACAAAGCTGACATTAAGGTAATATTCAAATGTTTATATTTTTTTAATTATAATTAATTATTTAAATTTTCCTTCAAATGTTTGCATACTCCTTTCTCTCTGCATCGGATGCTAAAATATTTTATTATTTTTTATATTTTATAACTTTATGATAGCATAAAAAATATTTTTCTATACATAATGATAATATTCATAGATTAAAGCAGAAAACATAGATAATAAGGTAAAATTTCAATAAAAATTATCAAAAATCTAATGCGATCTATTCTTTTGATACGACAAAAATTAATCTTACAGATAGCCTATGTATAAAGTAGGCAGAATTTTCAGTGATTTATAAAGGATTTAAGATGTTTGAATACAAGCATTGTTGAACTTGTCTGAATTTTTGTTGGATATTTTATTAAGCCGTATATGTGAATGGGTTAATGAAACATTTTATTTTTATTTACCTCATGAATTTACTTCTGATACTCTTTTGATTTTTAGAATTTTTATTAATTATTACATTAGACTTTTAATTCTTTTAGCAGTTTCAATAGTTTTAATTCTTAAAGTTGAATATTTTTTTATATGTCAAGACTAATGAGAAATAAACTGCTCTACAGTTAATTTTTGAGAGCAAATGTAGAGAAAAATTATGAAGATTATTTCAGGAAATAACATTTTAGATAAAATTACTGAACTTAATGATATGTGGACAATATTTAAATATTTAACTATTGCAATTTTTAGTTGGTTTACATCTTAATATTGTATTATTTTTTTTTATCTAATTTTTTGTTGATTTAGTAGGTTATTACTTGGTAATCTTTAATTATTATTGCTTCCTCATGTAATAATCGTTAGCATTAATCTATCATTTATTATTTTGTAATTTTTAATTAGCATTAACGTCTATCAATTTTAATTAATATTAATTTAATTTGCTAGAAAATGTTAGCAATGTTCTATCACTAACATGTTCTGATTTTTGTATTTTTGTATTGTTCAGTTTTACATTTATTTAGATTATTTTTTTTAGAAAAACATTTCGTTTTTAAACAACACATTCTACATTCTAATCTATATTTACGCTTGAAAGTTTCATTCACGTTTATTCAAATTTCTTCTATGGTATTTATTATTATTGATTTTTATTTTAATTATATAATTGAAGTAATATTTTTATTATTTTAACAATAAATCCCAAGAAGTTATCAACATTACAGGTATGTGTCCGTCTTTTTTTCCTCTTTTTATATATATTCTGTTTTTTTCTTTCTACCTTTTCTCTCTCTCAGTTTTTATTCCTTCTCACCGGTAAGTCTTGTTCCATTTTTGTAGCCTATACAAAAAAAAAAAAAAAAAATTAAATATAAAAATAAACGAGAATATTATTATTAATCAATTTATTTCGCACAATATATTTATTTAATTGTTAATTGTGATAAACAGATTAATAAAATTTATAAAAAATTATTGCCTATCATATATTTTTCTGAGTATATTTATTAGATCGTATTTTTATATAAATTATATAAACATTTAACATATTAATTTATAATTATTGAAATTACCCACATTTACATTTAAATTATTTAAATATAAATGCGTGCACAAAAATTAAACTAAATATTCCAATATCTGACATATTGGAATATTTAGTTTAATTTTGTAATTGATTTAGATTATTATATTCTATCATTTGCTTGAATAAATTCAGTCAAAGAAATGAAAATCGATATTTCAAATTTTTTAACCATTAAGATTTGGAAATCTATTAAAATAATTAATGAAGAAAATTTTTCCTTCATTTAAAAATAAAAATAATAAAGATGGTTATTAATCGAAATTTCTTGGGTGAAAAAGTTTTTGAGTCAAAATATCGATGTCTTTATCACGGATTTTATTTTAATCGGTGATAAAACATAATATAAATGCTTCAAATCTTATCTGTAATTAGATTTATTCAAAGACTGAGTTTGGCATTTGTCTGAAAATTATTTTATTCGTATAATAGAAATTCTTTTTCATTTAAACTATTTTGAATCAAAAAGAAAGGATTGAATTTTTTTGTTTTAGTTTTTCATTAGATTTAGAAAATTAAAACAGAATTTGACCATAATGTTAATTAAATTAAGAAATGAGATCTTAAATCAGTTAAGTTATGCGTGTCATTGTAGAAAAATCCACACTTCAACAGGAAGATTAGTGGCCTGGGAATTAATTCAAAGACAATCTGTCTTCATAAAAGAAAAAACTTTTTATTTTCATGATAACTGTCATTGATCTGCAAAATGGAAGAAATGAATATGTAATAAATAATAATAACTTGCATATTGTGCAAATTTTTATCATTTCTTACATAAAATATTGTTTAAATTATTTTTAAAAGTTCAAGTGAGCAGTTTCTATGAAAAATTAATAAATTTTCCGCATGAGTATGGATTTAATAAGATTAAACCAATATTTAACCTTCAATCATCGTATAGAACTGAATCAGTTTTTGCACATATATCTATGATCTGAATTTTCAGATATTTTACAATTTTTGAAAATATATGGACATAAATAGACATTATTTTTTTAAATAAAATATGATCAGAATTTCATCTTATCAGAAGAAAAAAATCTATAAATGTAAGAAGTGGAGATGTTAGATGCATTTTCATAAAGCATCACTGATCAGAAAGAAGTTCATTGAAATAAATTTTGGCTCTTTATAAAAGTATAATAAGTCCTTCTTTTTTAACTTTATACGGTTGTACATGCTGAATTATATAATTTAGATTATTATAGACTTTGCAAAGAAGAAAAGAAAATGTAGGCCTACATATATTAAGCGACACATAAACAGTGAACTACAGCTTAAATATCAAATTAATATTTTAGTTGTTTTTGCATTTTAAAGAAATTTAATATTAGCTAAAATAGAAAAAAATCATTTAAGAAATTATGCAATATTATTCCTTTTAGTATAGAATGACAGAATTGTTGTATTCATAACTTAAAAGAGTTTTAAAAATTTAATTTATGAGATTCAAATTATGCAGATTTAATTTAATAGCTTTTAATATTTTATTCTTTCAAATATTATGAAATAATGTTCAATATAATCAAAATATATTGAAAAAATTTTATAGCTAATATTTAATTCATCTTATATAGTAATCATACTAAATCATATTTAATTATAGATACCAAAATCGACTCACACATTACTAGAAAAAAATGCACCAAGAGAGTTAGTAATGAAATATGGACAAGGAACAGAATTGTTAGTCAAATGTACTCTAATAACTTCTGATAAACAACAGATGTGTCCGTTAGTATTAAAAAGTATTTTTATGAACATTTATTTTTCTTTAATTAATAGTATTCCATCTAACAATCTTATATTATTAAATATGATTTATAAAAATTGACTTAGCTTAATATTAAAAAATAAAATTATTTTCAGAAATATAACTGCTTCTTTTGTTAACTTTTATGAAGATATCCCTAGAATATGTCATACAGTTAATGGAAGATATAGATATGCAAGAAACTTGCCTATGTTGAAAGTCGATAGTAAGAATGATATTTATTTTAAATTTATTTTTTTTAGTATCTTATAAAACTATATTATATACATTGGCCTCGCGTTTTTATGAACTTCCAATTTACGAACTACACCTTTTTACGAACTATTTAATTAGTCTCAAAAAATTTCTAATGTTAATTAATGTCATCCCCATTTACGAATATTTATAGAGGTCCGTTCGAGTTCGTAAAATCGAGAGTCCACTGTACATACAATATATAACTATTAAAATATTCAATCTAGTATATATATGTAAAGATCTATAAATTCTTTTTCCATACTTGACAGAAATTTTAATTAAAACGATTAAATTAAAATGTAATAAATAATAAAGGCATTTAAAGAATATAGGCCTATTAATAAAGAAAGATGATGACGGAAAATTTATAGAATCTGCTTATTAATGAAATTTGGCTGAAAATCAAATTGGAATAATTAATAAGATCATAAACTTATTAATTAATTACAGGTAGAAACTTATTGTAATTAATATTAATATTATAATTAACCATTATGAAAATAAATATTTAATTAGATTATGTCAAAATATTTTTGCTATGCAATATTTGAATTTTTATTAGTGAAGCTATTTTCTTGAATATTGAATTCTAAACTATTATAAATAGTTTAGAATTCATGAGTACAATACAATAAACATAAACTACCAGTAAGTACAATACAGTACAACTCCAATTATCCGAACTCCGACTATCCGAATCGCTGATTATCCGAATCGCTTTCAGAATTTAAGAA